>JAOWBN010174092.1:0-18166 GCA_028565015.1 Pinguicula moranensis
TGCTTATTTTTAATAAGGTTTGCCTTCTTAAAATAATTACAAGTAGTAGAAGAAGAAGTTGCGCAAAACACTCATTTTGTAAATCGAGGTTATTAAAAACGGATTATAATTTTAAGAGGGCTGCGCAAAATGGGCCCTTAGTTATAGGCTGGTTGATTTCGAATTCTCGGCCTCTGATTTTGCTGAATTCTAGCAATATAGACCCAGTGCGACAAAATGAGGTGTGATGGTTTGCAATACTTGTGTGCTGCTAGTGTGAGTGGTGTAAATATTGTGGTCTGTAAGGGGCCTTTTATATTATAGTTTGAGCATATTGTGCTTAATGGAAGTTTTTAATTGACCAAAAAAAATATGATTAATTGGGTTGGTGGGCAAGGAAGTCCTAGGTGGGGATAAGGTATTAAACCTAGAACAAGTGCCACATAATGGCTTTAGGGGGTGTATTGTGCAGCTTTCTTATACTTATAATTGGCTTATAAGAACATTTTTTCAAAAAAGGTGCTTATTTTTTGAAAAAAGGTACTTATAAGCTAATTATAATTTTAAGAAGACTGCGTAAAATACAGGCTTAATCAGCGATCCGGGGCCACAATCAATAGATGGGCCAATTTCACCATCAGGTGTAGACCGCACAATAGTCCAAAAATAGGGACCATGGTGCTTCAAAGTCGGTGGACCATGTTTTTGGTGCTACGGACTGCGGTCCACAGAGTTTGCAAGCCGAAGGCGGATTGAAGAGTGCACTCGCCCATGCTTCGGCCTTTGTCTCCTTTGGCCCAAGTTAGGGCCCTACCAATGTATGCATCCCTTCCCAACACAAATAAACTTCACCTCCACTTTTAAAAGTATTTTTAAGCACAATATTATTTCTATTTTCTACGAAAAGAGTTTAAACCATTTTTTTTTCAAGATGATGAGTCTATGTAAATAAAAATCAAGCCATTTTTTTTTATATACTTTATAGTTTTATTAATAATCTAATTTCAATATTCTTACTTGAAATTGCTTTCAAATTTCGACAGCATTGGTTTTCAAGGACAAGTTTACAAAACAATTTAGGGGATGGAGGTGGGGGGTAAAAATTCAAAACATATTAAAAAAACTTAATATAATAATTAAAAAATATCTTAAACAATTATCAAAAAAATAAAGGATTTAAGAGCATCCTCGATTTGTTCGTTGCCAAGCCGGCGTCTTTCTATACCAAGAAGAAGAAAAAAGTTATCCATTAATTGAATTAGGAGCAATTTCTTCCCTCTCAACTAAACAAGTGAGATTTAATTTTCTTGTCTACATTTCCACGTCTTTTTTTTAATCTTGTGCAAATGAAGGACAAGAGAAAAGAATGGGCAAGTCCTAAGTGGGGATAGGACATTAAAAGCGAAACAACCACCACAGAATGGGTCAGCGATTCTGAGCAACCATTAACACAAAAAGGCCAAGAGGGACAGTTTTGCATCAGAGCGAGCGGACTAGTTCAAAATGGGAAACAACGATCTCGAGAGTTGCTATCAACCATAAAAATAAAATGCGGTCCAAAGTCCTTGGACTGCTTCTTGGTGTTATGGACAAATAGCCAATGGTGGACCAAGAGGTGCGCTAACTCAGTTTCCCCTTTACCCAAGTAAGGGCCCAACCATATATGTCACCCCTCCCACAATGAAATGGCCGTGGCCTGCAACTAGGGGTGAGCATAATACCACCAATTGGTATAGGTCTGAATATCTATAAAAGTCGGATATTTGGGAATTCGGATTATTGAGGGAAATTTCAAGAATTTGTGTAAGCGAAAATAACAATACAAGGCAACAACATAAAATTTACATGGTTTGGCCTGAAAGCCTACATCCATGGGAGAAGAGGAGAATCAATTCACTAAGAAATAATATTCTCGTGATACAACAGAGACATAGAGAATAACTAGAAAATACTTAGACATAGAGAATAACTAGAAAATACTGAAAAAATTTCTCAAGTTTCGCAGACACAGAGAGTCACATCCCAAGTCTCACATCTCTATATTTTTCTTCCACTCGGTCTCTCTCCTTTTTCTGCACCTCTTCTCAACTCTTCTCAACCCTAATAGTTAAGAGATCTCATATTTATAGGCATAAATTCTAATACTATTAGAATTCTTAACAGGAATATTAATTGAAGTCAAATACTAGGAATTTAATATTAGGCAAATTCCGGATTGAGTCCCAAAAGTTGATCTCAAATTAGTTGGATACTTGGAAAAAAATTGAGTACCATTTTTTTATTTAATACAAAACGAGTTTAGCGTCATTTAAACTAAAACAACATCATTTCGTTATGTATACAAATATTTAACTAAAATCATCTTCATTTTTTTTAGTTTATAAAATCTTTAATAAAAAAATTCCATTTTTTATCTAATAAGGTTGAAATGGGATTAAAGTAAAATGAGAAAGTGAAGTGAGATATTTATAGGCATCAAGTGGGAGAGATTTTTTGTGTGCAAGTAGCATGTGATAAATGGAAATTAATCTTAGTCATTTATCTTAAATTGAGATTAATCTTAGAAGTTCTAACTTTAAAGAGCTGAATTTTCATTATGTAGGATTCCTTGTAATGAAACTATTTAGATTCAGTTCAGACAACTAGAAGACTAATAAAATTACACCAGTTCCAAATTCCAGCCATTACAATTTCCCAGTTTGCAGATGCATTGACCTTAGAGGTTGAGTTTTCAGAATGCTGAAACATGCCTTTACATTCTATCTTCTCTCCTACGTGGGGCACAATGTGTTTGGGTGCTGAAGACTAACATCTAGGCTAACCAATGTTGAAACAATTTGGCTGGGGGGATCCTAGAAATGTTGCCGGATCTTCACTCAAAAAGCGGTATATAGAAAAGAAAGACAGCATTACGTATGTGAGTAAATGGATAGACAATGGATCACTCAAAACAATAAGGAACAACTGCCATGAAAAATTTGATCGATTACACACATGAACAACTAACTTGAGAAGCTTCATTTCTTGATGGCTTACTCTAATCCCCAAATTTTATCTTACCATTCATCGATCATCGATATCTGATTGTCACTCAACCAAATTAAACAAGAAATTTCTCATATGAATGCAGCTATCGGTGGCTAGATTTTGAACAAGTTGAGTATGCAAACGAAGCTGAGCAGAATTTTGTTAAATTTATGTAGTTGCATTACAAATGTGCTGTACTCGTAGGATTCCTCGCCCAATGTATCGAGCTAACAAATGGCTTCATCAAAAGCATAAGAAGAAAAACACCTAATAGATGATGCAAGTTAATGGCTAACATTAATCTTAATTTAAGATGAACGACTACAATTAATTTGCATTTATCCAATATTGCTTAAACACAAAAATATCTCCCCCTCTTAATGCATATAAATATCCTATTTACTCAAATCACATTTTCAACTTTATTAGGTAGAAAAATATTTTTTTTTTTTAGTAAATATTTTGTAAGAAAAATGAATTCAATAATTTGGGATTCCCGATCCCAAATCGAATACCTGAACGTGTTGTAAAGTCCCAACCTAGTTTCGTATTGAACAATTAACAAGAGGCAAGTCCGCGTAATTCCTACCTCACACTGTGTTGTCAATCTTCACCTTCCAATGTGCTTGCAGACACTCATTTGAAGTACTCGATCAGACCTAGTGACAACTCTCATAGGATGCTCAGCTCACTTATGAAATTCTTCTTTATTCAAAATCTACAAGTCAAACCCCATACATGTCATACTTGTATCAGTCGAATCCTTTCACAAGGACAAGCCTTACGAGTTATCCAAACACGTTCCTAAGACATTCCTTCAGTATGAAACACTCCATTGGTAGTAAATCTCGATCATATGTAAATCCTATACCAACTAGGATTACTTCCATGTTTGATGCCCACCCCAATCCTTAGTCATTATCTCTTATATTTGTTTCTTAATTTTAAGACTCCTTCCTCCCTTGCTTAGATTTCGCTAATCCTTTGAGTGCTCACATGTCAACACATGTGTTCAACATAGTCGCACCCGAATTTCAAAAAAATTGCTTCAACCAAGTTTCACATGCTAACACACGTGTTTCGACATTGTCGTACCTAAGTTTGACAATGTCACTTCAACCAAGTCACCCAAATTTGTTGGTTTTGTTTTCATCACATGTCGGATGACATATAATGGTTCATACATTGGACTGCATATAACATGTCGTACTTTCATCCAATCGTGCTACTTCAGCAAGCGATACTCTATTAAACTTGTAGCTCATCATGTCATCACACTTGGGATGCCGCATAGTGAGGTTTTGCATAAAAACCTGTCAATCCATCGTTAACCTTTCAATCTCCCCCTTTGGCTTTATGTAGCATAACCAATCATCAAGACATGCAAGCCAATATGTCAACACGAATATATGAGACTCGTACTAGACCTCATGTTGATAACTCACATTGACTGACCTGTGATTTTCTCCTTTACGCCGCAAGGGGCCCAAGGTAATTTTGATGGTTCAGAGAAACATCTCCCATTGCAATAGCGCTAAATTGACCTAAAACTAGTCCACAAGGTATGGAGGGTTATCTTTGTCAGCCTCCCCCTACATCTTTGCTTCACTCTATAGAAAATCAATTTTCAAACATGCTAGAGCGGACAATGACAAAACAAGTTAATGTATGACTGTAGTCCACTATGACATTAATTTAATTGTAGTATGTCGCGACGAGTAAGAACTTTGAGCATATGCACCCAACTCGAATGATACACCAGATGCCCAAGACTTTAGATCATAAACTTGGTTAACCAACAATATATGTGAACTAGAAAATCTACCGAGATTGCCATATCATTGCACAAAGAGAGCCTACCTTATTGGTCCAACAGTTGTGATATCAAATATGGATGAGGTAGCAGCATTCATGTATTGTGACATGGCTCAGACTGTACTGAAAAATAAGCATCTCCAGATGAACCAGCATTCGCTTGCCCAAACATTTCACTGATATCCTTGGTATGGATCTAGTTCAAAGCAACAACTTGATATACCCACACAAAATACATGTCTCTTAGAGAAGTTGTTGCAAGGGAGAGAGATTAGGACAAACACTTAACTTCAATCGGGATCCACGACGAAGGATTCAGAATAAACTATATTTAGACCATCATACTCCCAACCAAGTAACTCAATAACAAGGGATAGGAAGAATTGTATCTCAAATATTGCGACCTATCGGCCTATGCAACCATGATCATGAAATTATGAGTTGTTTTTTTTATAAGACAAAATTTATATAAATGATATAAAGTATTTACAAGAATAAAATAAAGAGAAAGAAGAACGAAAAAACGAAGAACATAAAGTGCCTGCTCAAGACTAGAGATCTCATAATCAATGATCCAAAAAGGATAAAGGTAGTGTTTGATTCTTTGGTCATGAACTGTATATCATTTCCTTCCAGCATACTCTCCCGTATAGCTAAGAGTGATCAAGTATATGGCTCCCCTAGCGTCATGAATGCACAAACATCTCCGCATTCAGCTCATTGTCATTGTCCGCTCTTCGCCAAATCTGGATATCATGACTATCAACTTGTCAATATCCTTTTTGAGGAGTATTGGTAAATATCCTTCCAGTTTGGTGAGTTATCCCTATAATTTAAAGAGGATATACTAGTTGAAAAAGGATATACTATTTCACTTTTCGGGTAACCATTCACCCCATGTCACCTTCTAGTTTCATTGTTAATATGTAGTTAGTTTCTAGTCCATCTTCATTGACTTCTGTGTTTCTCTGTGTCTAGATTTGGAGTCTTCTCTATGTTGTAAACTTCTCCTCGTATTCTGAATTTCTGATTTTCTGACTTTTGAATAGTAGCCGTGGTTTTCCTGAGTATGAACTCAATGGAATCTCTGTGTGACCCAAGTGTATGAGTTTTCCAGCTTTAGAAGTTTCCCATCTTCATTGATTTCTGTGTATCTCTATATCTGGATGTGGAGTCTTCTCTATGAAATCATGAGTTGATGGTCATAGATGCCTTGTATGGTAGACTGTGTAGTTTAGAAACTTTAGCATGGACTATTTGTTGTGGTTGAGCAACGACTTAATTTTAGAGTCTAGAATCTCTGCTTTCCTTTTCTTTTCTACTAATTGAGCAGTAACCCGAATTTTCCTCTTCCAAATGTTGTAATTCAATTTTCGAGTAACAGTCAAAGAAACTGCGACAATAGCAGTGAGATAAATTGCTGACACAATAGAGTCGGTCACATCTATCCCATCGTCCTCTAGACCAATCTCTAAATTTTGTGGTTCACTTTTACCTTGATGCTCAACAAGTTCGAACTCAAGTACAAGAGAGTTATAATGATCATCATGATGCTCCTCCATTTTTATGCTAGATTGATGTCCTATATATCTAGGTGAGAATAGTTGGTAGTTTTCCTTTGCTCAGAGTCACCTTTAGCCCACTAGTCTCCTATCTGAACTCATATATAACCATTGTAGGTCCAGGATGTGAGTCAAAGCTTTGCAATTTGAAGTAACACTTGCACCTTTCTCAGGTGCAGTAAAAAAACCATCACACGATATTGAGGGTTTGAGGGCTCATGTATGGGAGGTAAAGACTCATACACCTCCAATGCCCAGACATTTATGTCCTTCTCGTGTGGCATTACAAAGTTTTCGTGGAATGTTGTTGGATCAATAACTACCGCAATCAGAACAATAACAACAGTAGTAGTGTCAATATCTGATGCTATAGAGTCTTCCACATCCATCACTTTCTGTTTGACCACCGATAATCAACAGTACAAACTCCCAATCATGATGGAAGAAGCGTCAAAGGATAAATCTCTGGTTGCCCATCTATACAAACATCGAAGAGATGTTTCTAAAGAGGCTATCCATTTCCACTTGAACATGATACTTCAAAATATTGATGAGATTTTGATTTCCAACTAGCAATGTAACCTTATCCAACTGAATCTATTAGTCCTGTAACATCTGCTTCAATCACAAGTTATGCTTTCCAATTATTTGCATTGCTATGCCAGTTGACATCACTATAGCCTAGCACAAATGCATTTTGAGGTGTGACTCTCTAAGAGTAGCTTGATAGCAAGCAGATATACCAAACAGTAAAATGGAGATTTGGTCGACTTGCTAGGCACAATAGTCCGCCAAGCCGCTTCTCTACTTTGTAGCATCCACAATTTGTCCTCCTTTCACATATACCATCCTTTGATTGTTGGTTTCACTTGCACTCAGCTAAAGTAGTTGAGTTCTCCAACCATTCTCGTTTCAAACTCATCTTGCATGAGGTGAACAAGTTCTATCACAAGGTGTTGATACTAAACCCAGACACAATTATCCTCATGAGCAATGACTACTGCCATGCCTCTGAATCAAGATTATTTTATCATCACTTCTCTGCGCATAGTCCTTCAAGAAGTTGAAATAACTTTATTTGTTGAAAGAACACCATCAACATCAATACCAGAATAATCTGATGGTTTCGTAAGAGTAGATGAAAATGAGGGCATGGCTATTGTTGATGATGTGTTGCAAGTCACTGTTGATGCAACAATTGATGTTTCTACGATGATAATTTGCAATGATGGCAGAGTTCGAACTTGATCACTTGATGACATAGGAATACCACCATCATTAAATATCCTCATCATCATTGAGGTCTCCATTAGATATGGGAAGATCATCAACAAGTACATAGGAGGATTCCAGGATTGTTTGTATCCATATATTGCATACATGATAAGCGTGATGTGTACAAATTTGTGCAACTGGCCCAATACTCAGTCCTCCGTAAGAATATAGTGAGCGGCATGGATGACATACTGCCGATGGTTTCTTGGAAGTTAGGGCAGTCCTTTTCGAGCTCCATGATTTGACATTTTTTGCAGTTGCTAGTATTGATGATAGGCTCCGCTTTCATTTGCAGTGGCTTGAAATCAGACTTGGTTGCATAGCTGTCAGACACTTGTGAGATTTTTTCAAAGTCCATTTAGAAGTTGAACATTCTCCAAACACAGGTAGCTGCCTATGCTCGTTCACCGAACTGCATAAATCAAGTTGTACTTTGTCCAACGGTTTTGGATAGCCCTTCATGTGAATGCTGCAATTTTTTGAGGAACTATTGGGTACCATAACCTGCATGATAACAAATTGGGTGAAGGGAAGTTCGAATACTTTTGTGATGGGTTTGTAGGCTGAACTGATGGTGTAGTTTTGAGAATTTTCTTTCCACCATATCCATTTGTCTTGTTGAGCACATACATCTCCAAATTCGAGAAGAATATGCCACGCGGTGGACTAATGGAGAGCCACATGAATAAGGTCGTGTTTGTCGTCTTCTTGACATGAAAAAGAGATGATGCTGAGGTGGCTAGTTGCTTGGAATTTGAGGGGGTCAATTTGGCGATTTTCTATTTTTAAATTCAAAACAGAGAAAATAAAGTAAATTTAAACTGCCATGAATTTATCTTGATTTGAGGCCATAAAAAGGAGATCATATCTCTCTCTTTGTTCTTTCTTAACCTAGTTTTTCTCCTTCACATTTTACTTTTTACCGCCTCCTTTCTAGTTCAGATACTGAGTGTAGCGAAGAAGAAGGAGACCACCTAGTGCCTTTTTTCTAACAATTTGAATAAACATGTGGCAAAACTTGGCTACATTTATCAAGGTACCATTTTATTTTTGATTGTTTTCGCCATGGATTTATAATGTTTATATTTTGTTTATTCTACATTCTAATATAGAACAAGTGAAAAATTGCTCTAAGAATAGAATACTTTAACGCTTATCTTTGCACCTGTAGCAAGATTTGGCTCTCAACTTTGCACCTGTAGCAAGCATTGGCTCTCGACTTTGCACCTATAGCAAGCTTTAGCTCCAAGTATTATTTTTAGCTATTGGGCCTTGCCAGGCAACTTGGGCTTCAAGGAGCTGATACTATTTGCAGGGGATCCATCAACAGGAAGTGGGACTAGGCATAATTTAGCTGTTCATAGGGCCCAACAATTGATTTTTTTTTTGTCGATTTTAGTAGATTTTCATGTTTATGGTTTGCTGCTGTCATTTAATTCCATGTTTTGGAGTGCAGATTGTTATAGTTATAGTAAATCCGGCAATGATAGTGAGGTTGATAAAACCATCTCCTGGAATTATTAAAGTTAAGTGTGATGCAAGATAACATATGGGAAAGGTTTAAGGAGAGGTGAAGCAAGAGGTGGAGCCGCTTTTTTGCTAGAGATAGCCAAATTGATTGGAGGTGGACTCCAAAGCTTAAGACTTGGAAGAATTAACTATTATATAGGAGGAGGCTGACAGATTATGGATGAGATAGTAATTTTAAATGAAATTATAGAGCCCCTCAGGTGAATTCAACCTCAAGAGAGGCCCACGGGAAGGGGATCCCTTATCGCCATTTCTCTTCCTCATAGCAATAGAAGGTCTACATTCGATGAATGAACATGCAACATTACTAGGGAGATGGAGACCTCTATACATCAGAAAGCATAAAATACCTCTGACACATATTCAATATGTAGACGATATGCTTCTTTTTGGTCACGACATACTTGAAAATGTTAAAATTATGAAGGGAATACTGAGGCTCTTTAAGATAAAGTCGGGACGCAAGACAAATTTCTGAAAACAAGCATCATGGGGGTAAACATCCCAAACCCTGAACTACAAAGTTATGCAAGTTGACTTAATTACCATACAATAAAATTACCAATAATATATTTGGGTCGACCTCAGGGGGCAACTAGGTATTGAACAAATTTAGAGATAAAGAGTTGGAAAAATGTCTATTTGGCATTTGGGAACAGTATTTTCCTCATAAAATCCACTCTCATGGGACTGACAACGTACTTTCTGTCAACATTCAAAGCACCTAAAGAGATCATCACAACCATGAGAACAATACAGTCAAAATTCTTGTGGAGAGGCACACCCCAACAAGTCAGACCAATTCACTGGGTGAAATGGGATCTCATCTATCAAACAGTGGATATAGGAGGACTGGGGGATCAAGAATCTTTAGCTCTTTAATATACTTTTGCTTGAATGGCTCTGGAGAATATTAAATGAACTGAAGGGACTAATCGACAAGATCATACAATCCCTTTATCTCAATCCAAAAGAGTCAACAAGGACTGGACTACAACACTACAGGGAGGCAATCCAGATAGTGGGGGACTTTTGTAAATTCTTTTGCTCAACTTACTGGTTCAGCAGCAATGTGCATCGTAGAATAGGAAGTAGGGAGACTACACTATTTTGGAAGACGATGTGGACGGATTTGGGATATCTGGAAGATGTCTTCTGACGCTTGTTTTGAGTAGCCACTAACAAAGCCAATATTGTTTTAGCAAAATTGTGCTCGGAGAGCGAACATCTTACAATCTTATGGCATTAGAGCCACCCTCTATTTGATTATGAATTATTGTTAATCCCTATTCTAAAATCTGTCATTGCAGGTATAGTTATTCAACCAGAAGAGAAGGAAGAATGGAGGTGGCTACTAGGGGTGGACAATCGGGCTTCAAGATCAGGATGCCCGAATTCCGAGCCCATCCCATTTTGGGTCGGGACCATTTTTCGGTCTGGTTCTGACCCAAGGCCCGAAATCCCAAATATTTTTGGGACTTTGGGGACTCGGGTCGTGATTCAGCTTTACTCGATCCCAAACTTTTTTTAAATTATTATTTTTAATTATTTTTAGCACCTTTTTAGTATTTTGTTTAGTATTTATTTTATTTTTTTAATTATATTCGGGACAGGTTGTCCCGAAGCTCAAAACCCCCATACCTGCTCTGGACCCAGAAAAATTTTGGGATTGAAACTTCAGTCCAAAGCCCAGCCCAAAATCCCAATTTTCCATCAGGATTTGGGCCTCGATGCTTGTCTCAAGGCCCAAAGTCCATTTGCCCACCCCTAATGGCTATTGAACATAGAAGGTATTGGCTACTTGGTAAAAATTACTTGTATTGTACTAACACAATTTATGGGTTTTTCTTTGCAAGGGAATGAAGCATTGGCCAACAGTTAGGGTAAAGGCTCACCAAAGCGCATTCGGGACTTTATCTAACGACTAATCCAGGTACAAATTGCGACATTTAACCAGCTGTATGCACGGGGTATACTCATGGCACAGCTACCGGCCCACGATGTGTATTCTGTCAAGAAAAGCAAGAGTCACTAAGCCATATGTTTTTTGAATATACACATGCAAAATGTGGCAACTTCTCTATAAGTAGCTTGGTTACAATCACGCAGGGAGCAATAGTTCGCTTCAGAACTACATTTTACATCTGAGTATAAGATTAAGTCAAGGAAGAGGATAGAGATTTTGAAATCTATATGGCATAGTCTAGTTTGGGGTATATGAAAAACACGCAACAATTTTATTTTAATGGCAACCTAATGTCATGCTCTTATTGTGATAATACTAGGGGCAAAGGAACAAAGAAGCACATAGGTGTTTAGGGTTAAACCGAAAAAAGAGGTACAAGTCTTGACTCAAAGCTCAAGTGAACTTTTATTTCATATCATTGAATGATGTATATAGCTCACATGTCGAGTATATATAGAAGAATACAACAAAAATGCTATTCCTAAAGTTAAGGTAACTAACCGAATGGTTAGACTCTACAAGATAGGATCTTGAACTAACTTCCTTGGTTGTATTCTTTAGGCACTAACTTTAGTTGGTTTAGACTTTAGACAAAGTCTTGTCTAAGCCTAATAGTAACCAACGTATCCCCTCAATTTAGGAATTAAAAGACTAGACACAACTAACGTGAGAAATAGGAAAAGGCTAGCCTAACTTCAAAAAAGTAAACACAACTTCCTTGACCGTGTTTAGGATGTTCGGACACATCATTTTAGGACCTAAAATGATGTTGCACGAGCCCTAAATATAGGGTCTTATTTGACTCCTCAAATGCATAATTAAATACGACAATTAAAACATAGAAATAAACTAAGGCATGATCACAACAACTCATAGTAGTCAAGAGCTTTCAATGTGCAATCATAATGGTTAGCCTCATCTTGGTCCAATGATTCTGTTGGCTTGGATGCCATGTATCACAACCCCAAAAATTGTGAGACAATTCTGGAGCATACAAAGGTGTCTGTTTGGATCTGTGCTACCACTTATAATGATATAGGAGGAGGATTGTCATAAAGGGACTGGCTTCGAAACCCTCGGATATGAATAAATATTAGATAGGACACTCAGGAAATGTAAAAAAAATTCAACAAAAGCCCAAATAATACAATTAATTTTTATGATAAAAAAAATACAGAAGCAAAGGATATACCCGATCGGGTATGATTCAAATGTATCAATCGTCCTACCAATATCTGATATCTCTCTCTGTCAACTGGCCACCCTTCTTGTGCACTCAGCTTTGATTTCTGATCCATCGGCATACTAGGAGGCTTACAACCCAGCATATATGTCTTTTGGTGCTAGTCTAGAACATACTTCCTTTGAGTAAAACAATCCCCTTTGGCCCATGAACCACTTCAATCCCAATGAAGTACTTTAGTTGCCCCATATCTTTCACCTCAAATTATTTACCTTGTCTCATCTTTAGCTTCATAACCCCACTCTCATCGTCACCACTAATGATCATATTGTCACTTACACTACAAGCATCGTGATATGACTTCCGTCTTGCCTGAAGAACACAATATGGCCAACATTGGTAAGTTGATAATCCATGTCAACTGTTTCCTTCTTGAACCTCTCAAACCTAACTCGAAGAGATTGCTTCAAGCCATATAACGACTTCTCGACCTCGCAAACCTTACCAGTCGTGTGACTGGTATCAGAGCCTGGGGGATCTCCATGTACATTTCTTACAAAAAATCACCATGAAAAAGTGCATTCTTCACATCAAGATGGTGCAACTTCAATCCTTCATTTGCTGCTATGAGACCAAGGTCCTCACTGTGCTCATCTTCGCCACTAGTGTAAAGGATTTGTCATAATCAATGTCATAAACCTGACTGTGTATCCCTTTGCTAACAACCGTGCCTTATAGTGTTCAACTCTGTCATCCTGGTTCTACTTCAAAGTAAAGACCCACTTATATCCACTAGTCTTCTTCCCACGTAGCGATTGCATGAGCTACCCGGTTTTGTTCTTGCAAAGGCGTCAAGCTCCATTATCATGACAACTTTCCACCTTGGATCTTCTTTAGCAACCTGCCAAAACTTAGGGATTGAGACAACGTACAAATATGCAATGAATGCTCCATGTTTGGGAAATATGTGCGAGTAGAAAATAGAATGGGGAATATCACAGTGAAAAAACTATCTGTTAGGTGGCCCCCCCACATTACTGTGAGTGGTCGTCCTAACCAACTGGGGGTGGGAGGAATAATGACAGTGAGAGGGGTAACATCACCTGAAGAGACTGATAGGTCTATTGTGGGTACTGAAGATGATGGTGACCCTGAAGTTGAAGCTAACAAGGACACTGGGCATGAGACAGGTGCAAGCGACTCAAGCAACTCTCTGATCTTCGACTTTAGGCAACTCTTCGGTCTCCTCTCTCCTCTGCCACCGGGCATGGGGGTAATGTCTCGTGTACACTAAATATGGCTCCTTCTGAGCCCAAATCTCCCTCTCCTGAATCAACTCCTCATCAGTCAATCCCTCTACTATCGACTCACTGGGCGGGTAAGGACATGAAATGTCTCCAACCATCACTATCACCAGCTCACCCTTATCACTACTACTCTCCCCCTTTCGTCGTACAAAAGTACAGCTCATTCTCTCGAAATATAACGTCCATACTCATGAACAATCTTTGCTCAATCGGATTCCAACAAACAGTATCCCTTCTGAGTCGATGAATACCCCACAAATACACTCTCGATGGGCCTCAGATCCAACTTTCCTACCCCTATCCTATTATCTTGCACAAAGCATACATAACCGAAAGTTCTAAAGGGAATAGTATCTGCTTTCGTACCATTCCAGATCTGAAATGAGATTTGCAATCCAAGATACGGGATGATATCCTGTTAATCGTAAAAGTAGTTGTAAGAACTATTTGTCCCCACAAATACTTTAGGACATTCATCATGAACATCATGCTTCTAGCCACCTCAAGAAGGTGGCGGCTCTTTCTCTCAACTACCTCATTATGCTCTAGTGTGTATGGGCAAATAGATTTATATTGAATCTCATGTGATGAACAAATATTCTGCAAATGCCCTATTAGTGTACTCCGTCCCATTATCAAATCTCAAACCCTTCACCATTGCGCCATACTGCGTCTGTACGCCTTTGTGAAAATCTTTAAAAATCAAACACATTACTCTTATTTTTCATCAGATATAACCAAGTAATACGAGAGCAACAATCAATTAATGAGACAAAGTACCGAAATCTATTGAATGTTGGTGTGGGACACGATCACCCCCACACATCGAGTGTATCAAGTCAAATACATTTTCAAACTCCTAATTTCAGAGCTAACATAAAAACTTTTGGTGTACTTGCCAAACTCATATGAATAACATGGTAATTTGTTTTTATCAACTTCATCAAATAACCGAGGATACATGTGATTCAAAAGCGAGAATGAAGGGTGACCTAAACGCCTATGGTGAAGTAGCAACATGTTCTCCACATTCCTGTCTTCTCCCGTCTCTTCATTATGGATGAAAGAGCTTAGTCCAATCCCTTTCGATCCATGTACCACGAGCTACCACGCCATGTCGCAGTCTCAGTCCCAAGTATCATGCATGTCCTTTTCTCTTGAAAGATCACCTTGGGAATATCAAATAAAACTGTACAATTAAGTTGGTGAGCAATGACATTTATAGAAAGAAGATTTACAGGAAATGGATTATGCAAGATTTTGGACAAAGTCAAAGTGTTGGTACATTGCATTGTACCCTTATCAACCACTGACTGATCTGTCCATCGGTTGTCTCAACAATCAATGGAACTGCTAAGGGAGCATAGGAACTGAACTATCTAACAACACCCGTCACATACCAGAAGCCTCAAAGCCAATGATCGAGTTTGAAGATCCAAGAGTAGGAAAATAGGTAAGGGTATGGGTCTCATCTCCCACCCCCTTCTGCATTCAACTTTCTCTCGAGCACCACAAAGAATGCTCGATCCTTCTGATCTGCCATCAATGTAGTGCAATAGTCTCCTATAGTACCACCTCTCCTTCCTCCACGATCACAACCCCTATTTTCAAACCATCCTCTTCCACTCAAATCACTTTCCCATGATAGCTCCGGGTAGGACTGTATCAAGTGGCCTATCTTTTTACAATGAAAGTAGTTGCGAGTCTCCCCTCGTACAACAATGAGAGTAGGGGTCATACTTGAGGTATTCATTTCATATATGAGCCCGACTAAAACCTTCAAAGCCTCGAGATCAAACTTATTCAAAGTCTCCAATCTCGTATCCACTATATTCTCATACTTTCCTATCATCTTTCATACATAAAAACTCTAGTATTAATAACTCAATTATCCTCCAATCGCCAACTCCCACATCCACACCTCCAATCCAACAATCAACAAGTCACTCCGCCTAAATGGATTCTCCAAGCTTATACCCACGCAGTATGTAACACAAACCAAACATAAATAACATCACACAATGCATTATCTCAAGGTTTTGACGTGGCTATTTTTTTTTTTTCCTTTTTTTCCTCGTAAAATAGAAAGTCCTTTTTCATATTCTTTTTTTCTTCTCTTTAATCCTTCTAATTTTCTGTGGGGGCCTTGACGACGAAACAAAAAAAATTTCTTTTAACCCTCCATGGTGGAACCTTCACAGTTGCACCATTACGAAAGGAATGTCACGACGAGTGATACAGTCAACCCTCAACCGCACGGGCCGCACCAGAGTCATGGTCGTGTTGGTGTCCGGTGAAGATTATTTCGTCGCTAGGTGGGTGAACGGTGGTATAGCATGGAGGTGACGGCAAAATCACAACGGTCGTGAGTTGATGGGAAGGAGGTTGGGTTTGAAAAATCTTTTTGACTATGATGCCACATTGGAAATTGATAACTTATTTATTTCAAATTTGCCAAGCTTAAATACGTACAAAGCATAATAATTAAGCTCAATTCCCTATACCTTGGTCTAAATACCAATATATATGTAGTTCTCGACTTGGAGTCCAATATGGACTCAGATTACTAGTTCAATGGAGTTAGCACGAAATCTTGTGCGGGGATGAGTTTGGCGCGGCCACCATACTCTTCCGGCAAGACTTCTTGGCCGATCTCTGCAACGATCTCTTTTTGTTCGTCGTCATTTGTCACCATAAGAATCTGCAGGAATTAAGAGGACAAGAAGCTGACTTCACTTTCTTCCTCCTTATTCAATCCAAAAGCTGACAAGTTTTCTGTACGTACCTTTTCCTGAGTAGCTTTCTCGAGGAACCGGCTAACAAACTTCCAGACGCGTACAAAGAATGCGGGGATGTTTACAAAGTACAGTTTTCCCAGGCGCTCGGGATAATAAGCCTGTGCAGATGAGAATTGTTCATATAGTTTCCAAGAGCAACTGGTTTAGCACAAAGAAAGCGAAACTTGAGAGATTTAAATTTAGACAGCTTCTCCAAAACATGTGTAGAAGCTGATCAAGCTGTCTAAGACAACATTACTGCACAAGTCGTATATATTGGGAAGAAATTTTGCTTTTCAGAATAGAGACAGAAGTGGATTACTCGAACCAGCACGTTGCAGGACTGCAAATTTTTTGCTTTGGGGGATAACATAGTAAGGCGACTTACTTGCAGAAACTGAAAGCCGATGATCATACCACGAGGATCAACGTTTCTGTAGGAGAGCCCCTCACAATCAAAAATGACAACCATCTTTTCATTGCCTATTTCTTTGCCTCTAACACCACTGAAATCACAAGGGAAATATACGAATAAGAGCATACGGTGAAGAAAAATAACAAAAACTCAGAAACAGGGACTAATGCCAATAACATGTCCAATAGTTTTCCACCCTCTGTGCTGCTTCTTTCTCTGTGAAATCTAAAAGTACTGGCATGAGCTTAACTAGTATTTCCATCTTGTACATTATACTCATTTTTTTTTATCTCTAAGACCAATAATAGAAAAGTTGACTTTGGGAAACAATGTATCACAAATTAATTAGAAGCATACCATTTAATGGTTTTGTCCAGCAGATGAACCACCACTTCTGCAGGATGAGGAAATGATTGCATCAGAAACAAACATGAAACAGACTTTTCATAACGTACCAACAATCAGATTCAGATACTGAATCCAGTGAAAATATCCACTTAGTTTACTCCCTCAGCTACAAAATCCTTTGGACTATTGCTAAGCTCAGAGAGTTCTTCTGAAATCGATATAGTTCATTTCCTTTTGCACTACTCCACCAGCATGGTATCCCAAATTTTTAGTACCAAAGCTCAAATCTCTATAAATCTTAGGTTAACAGATTAACTTGTTGTCCGAGTGTTATATACGTGGAAGCACGCTTTTTGCTTCAGCTCCCACAAATTTGATCTCATTAGCCTTAACTAATGGTTGAATCATGCCATCAGCTGAGTAACTGAATAGTATTAGCATCAGAACAAGAGCAATACAGAAGTGCATTAGGACCACGGTTTTGCAAGTCTTGCAAGTTTCAATTAAGAGAAATCATAAACATGGACCCTCCAAACCCATAATCGTAGTCTCTTTTACGCTTCAATTCATCAGTAAACCATGGTGGATTAGGGACAAATAGGTAATCTCACTTGGCATGATCTTGCAAAACAAGCATATTATATGTGCAGCCCAGTTAGGCCTCCATGGCTATGAGCAAAGAAATATCAGTGCATGCATACAACGATTAGATGACCGAAGGCGTTTAGTGGGTGAAAAGTTTCAATTCGAGTAAATCCCTGCACTTTAGAGACTACATATTTTATGTAAATTATGAGAGGTTTATCAGGCAAAAGGAAATAAAAAAACTTATTTTTTTATAGATAGGCTGGTGGATACTGCCTAAGCATGAGAGATATCAAAATTTGGCTCACAATCGTATGGTCCCCTACACTTCTCACACAACTAAAAACTCTCATGTCATGAAAATCAATTAACATATAATAAACCATTATCGGTTCAC
>JAOWBN010174103.1:0-43760 GCA_028565015.1 Pinguicula moranensis
GATGTGTGGTGCAGTGGGAGAATTCCATTTCACTTCTATGTTGTGGTAGTGGCTTCCTGATGATAGATTGATGTGCAAAGCTTTCATTATTTGCTGAAGTAGAAGCTGTGTAGGCATGGTAAATGAAGTGTTGCACATGATGTCTTGTAGGAGGCTTGTTGAGGAGTGAATAATTGAGCCAAATACTGGAGATTGAACTTCAAACCTTATTTTGCATCTAAGTTTTCACAGTTCCCAGAAAATTATTAGAGGAATAATTCTTCTTATGTAGCTGATGGCACCATTCAGATGAGGAGCTAACCAGGCCTCCATCCTGGAGCTTAAGTTTGTGGTACTTGGTTGGATATTGAAGAGGTTATCAAAATGCTGCATATCATTGTAGGTATCTCACCCTCTGAATGTAGATGATTAGAAGTTTCCATAGCACCCGTAGACAAACAAACAATAAGAACAGCGTGAGGTGATAGGAATGCCTCTTAGTCTTATTGTGGCATCTACTGGAACTATGTAGTGAAAGATTTTCCGCATATGAATACTGATTTTAAGTGGAAAGTGCTTATCCCATATCCAAGACAAATCCATTGTAGATGAAGATCTGTGCCGGACTAATTCCCATGTTGACTTAACAGTGAAAAATCCATTGTGCATAGGTCTCCATATGCTTATATCCTTATTCTCTGCAATTGGAGTTTCTCTGATTTTTTGAGTTGTGTGAGCATCAAGGATTTCTTGCAGCTTCAATGTATCCCATTGTTGATTTAGTATAAAGTCTTTCACCTTAAGCCTCGGATTGGTAGGAAGTATTACCTCTCCAAGGAATATCTCCTGATTCCATTTGTATGATCTAGCATGATATCTCTTACCTCAACAAGTCTTTTCCAGCAGTAAAAATGCATCATTCTAGCTGGAGCTATAGCTGGGTCCTTGCCTCTGCAGTATTTCCTTGTTATGAATTGTGCCCATAAACTCTCCCCCTGTCTGAAAGCCCACCATAGCTTCATTCCAAAAGCTATAGTCATGTCTTTTAGCCTTCTAAAGCCAAGTCCTCCTTCAGCTAAAGGAAGGCAAACGTGTTTCCATGCCTTCCAATGGAGCTTTTTCTTGTTTTCTCTCCAGCCCCAATAAAAATATAAGAAGATAGCTTCAATCTTTGCAAAGATCAAAGTTGGCGATTTGATGACCATGATTTGGTATATGGGAATACTTGTGTGATTGTGTTTGATGAGTGTTAGACGCCCCCGACTGGAGAGACAGGATGCACTCCTGCCATCCAGTTTGGCTTTGATGCTTTGATCTTCAGGAGCATATGTGCAAATAAAGCAGAAGTCTTTCTTCCCGATTAGAGAGGTACTCCAAGGTATTTAATTGGAAGATGGCTATGATGAAAACATGTCCATTGCTGAATAAGAACTTTCTTGATTGTTGTTGCTTTGGCTGAGATAATGAAATTACAGCTGCTCACATTGACTGATTGACCCGATCTTGTTTCATATTTCTTTAGGAATTTTTGCACTGCATCTAGAGCTCGTTTGGAGCCTCTTGTGAAGATGATCACATCATCTGCATAAGCTAGATGTGAGATCAACGGACAACCAGTGGGGAGGCTGTAGGTGTTTAATGGTGTGTTGGCCATAAGGTGATTCAGGCCTCTACTTTAATGATGAATAAGCCTGGGGAGAGGGGGTTTCCTTGTCCAAGTTCCCTTATGGATTTGAAAAAGCCATGAACTTCACCATTGGTTATGATAGAAAAACCACAAATTGATATAACCCTCCATATCATGTCTATGAAATTCTCTACAAAACCAAAAGCTCTCAGTACTTTAATAAGGTAAAACCAAGACACCCGGTAAAATGCCTTTGCCATGTCTAGCTTCAGGAATACATTGTTGCCTCCTTGTGATTTATTAAGGTAATGTAGCATCTCTTGTGCCAATAGGATGTTGTCAGAGATGTTTCGTCCTTTTACAAAGCCACTTTGCTCAGGGGATATAATCACTGAAAGTATGAGACTGAGTCTGGATGCCAGCAGCTTAGTGATGATCTTGCCTATATAGTTGCACAGGCTTATTGGTCTGTAGTCTGAACAAGAAGTTGGTGGCTGCACTTTTGGTATTAAACACAACAACGTGCTAGTGAATGATCCAGGTAATTCCCTTCCTTCAAAAAAAGGTAGTGATAGCCTTGTGTATATCACGTTGTATTAAATCCCAACAAAATGTAAAGAAATCACCTAAGAAACCATCAGGTCCTGGAGCGTTGTCTTTATCCATAGAGTGAACTATGTGTTTCACCTCTTCCAGCTCTGGCCATTTGCATAAGTCCTCATTCATAGAAGTAGTAATTAGGTTGGGAATGAGGTGAAGTAAAGAGTCATCCAGGATTTGGGGTGTAGCAGTGGGCTGTTCAGTAAAGTGCTCCACTAGGCATTGAGTGATATCTTATGGTTCTTCCATCCATGTTCCTTGTGAATCTTTCAGTATACGGATGTAGGATTTTTGTTTAGCCAAACTTACTGATTTGTACAAGAAGGCCATGTTGTTATCACCTTCTTATAGCCATTTTATCCTTGATTTTTGTCAACTCAAAACTTCCTCAGCAATGAGGAGTTTAGTGTATTCTGCTTTGGCTTTGGATATAGCCACTTTGTCCTAAATATTACCAGAGAGGTCATACTTGAGTTCTAGCTCTAATATATTGTCTTCCATTAGCTTGATGTTTTGGAAGATGTTTCCATATACATCCTTGTTCCATCTTCTTCGGCATGCTCTTAATCTTTTTAATTTGAGAACGAGAGCATGGAGAGCATATGTGTTCGGGACATGAGTGTTCCAAGATTGTTCCAAATAAGTGAGGAAGGAAGGGTGAGTAAGCCAGAACTGCTGCAATTTAAATCTTGCCATCTTGGTTGGTTGAGTATTTCCAAATTCAAATAGTAATGGGCAGTGATCTGACTGTGCCCTGTTCAAGTGTGTGACTGAGCATTTGGTTATAGCAGTGATCCATTCAGTCGAGGGCAGTACCATGTCTAGTCTTTATAAAACTCTTGCAGTGCCTGAGCGGTTGTTACTCCAAGTAAACTTATTACCTGAGAATGCAACATCTGTCAGCTTGCATGCATTCATGACATCCGAAAAATCACTTGTATCTCTACTAACAATGGGGAGTCTGCCTACTTTTTCAGAAGGGGATATAACCACATTAAAATATCCTCCAAATAGTAGAGGATAAGTGTTAACCGAAGCTTGTTGGATCATATCTTGCCATAATGGGATTATTTCTGATCTTGAGCATTTAGCATAGACACCCCCTAGGTGAAAACAGAGGTGTGAAGCTTTGTGTTCCACCTTCATGACTAATAATTGTGTAGAGTCAAAAAACAAAGAACACTCCCAAGAGTCTTTCCAAAATATCCAGATATTACTTTCACTGTTTGATTGGCAAGAGGCAAATTTTATCTTCTTCATCAGATCCATCATCTTTGATTTGTCTTGGAGGGGTTCAAGCAGTATTAGGAGTGTCAGCTATTGAAGTTTTATAAGCTTTTTCAATCTGCCAGTAGGAGGATTTCCACCTCCTCTTTTGTTCCAGAACAATTCCTGATTCATGTCTTCTTGCTTGTAGATCTGGTTTTTGGTGGATAAGAGACATATTTGTCTCTTGTTTTGACCCTGCTTTTCCATTTGGTTGGGATCTCTTCTTCATCTTTTCAGTGTTTGACCGTAGGATTCTCTAATGTTTCAGCGTCATCTTCAGAGGATAAATTGTCTTCTTCATCTGCTGACAAGAGTTTAGATACTGGGTAGCTATTTTTCCTTGCATATTGGGTATGACTTCTTCTTTTTCTGTATCTAGGATGATATCCAAACTGCTGTCATCTTGGAAAAGAGGCATATCTTTTTGAACATGCAAAATAGGATCCTTGTCATGTGGCAAATCTTCCTGAGGAGGTGAGGTACCTGGATGTAATATAGCTTCTGGAATAAAAGGAGCAGTTGGGGATGCAGTTAATAAGTCTTCTTGGGGAGTAACACTCCATGTAGAAATAAAGAGTGTATCCTCTTGAGCATGTGTCCTTAGAGAGCTGGGAGATTTCATTGAGCTTCCATGAGTAGCAGGGGACATGTTATTACCCGCATCTTCGGTATCAAGATAGGCGAATTTGTTAGTATGAGAGAACATGCAAGATAAACCGTCAATAGCATTAGTCACATTAGCATCAGAGATATTTCCAGGATAAAGTGGCCTCAAGAGCATTATTTGGTTCCACGGCTTCCTTCACCGGTGAAGCACTGGTTTTAGTTGTATGATTCCATTAAGTTTCCCCTTCCTCTACTACCTTAACCTCATCATGAGTGAAATCACATGCATTATTTTGTAGTTCTCCAAGTGTAGCATCTGTATGAAAGTAAATTTGAACTTGTGGAATAGCTATTATACCTTTACCGGAGGTTGATGCCAGTTTGTTTGCTTCAACCTCCGTAGTAGATGGAGCCACTTGAGATGTCTTATGGGATGCCTTGATGAGTGCAGCGTGCTTTTTCCATAAGAAATAGACTGATTCTCCTTTAACTTTAAGTCTTGGTAATCTTGCCGATTGTATCCTTTAAAATGGGGGCCTTCCTTTGTATAGTTTGATCAAATTGTTGGTTCCTGTGATGTTCTTCTTGATATGAGCAGCTGGTAGATCCGGGTGCAAAACTTTACACGCTTCTTTTGATTGAACTTGCCTCGTACAGTGTGTGCAATATTGAGGTAGTTTTTTGATTTGGAGAGTATTCCAGAATCCTTCCATTCCTTCTGCTTCTATGTACAGCCTTTTCACTAGTGGAATAAGGAGGTTCATTTCAATGCAAACTCTTGCAAGACTCGGCCTTGCGAGTGTAGATGTGGCTTGATCAATTTTGATCGGTGTGCCAAGGATTCGTGCAATAGAGTAGATGGCATCTTTTTGGTAGAGTTGAGTTGGAAGGCTCGGAGAGTGACCAAAACTGAAGCAACATGTGATTCAATTCCATCCTTAAAATTGGGGACCATTTGAAAACTCTCATTTGGGAACCTTTTAAGGAACCATGTTTTCTCATCCATAAGCGATCTCAATCTTCTTCTTGTGTGAACCTCATCAAGATGTGCCTGTGATCGAGTAGTCCTATGAAAATCTCGCCTTTTATCCCAAAAGCAACAACTAGCTTTCGAATCTCTGAAAGTGATGGTCGATCGTTGAAGAACTTGCCAATTAGAGCAAGCTGAAAGGGTGAGTTCAGGGAGGCCATATCCGCCTTTGTGAAAGATACCTTTGGTTCTCCCTTCCATTCTCCGGGAACTTTCAAAGGGATGGGGCTATATGCTAGGGTCTTACCCGCTCCTAGAATGGAGGCACTTTATCACTGAGGTAGTGTGCGAACTATTTCCATGGCCAGGGAGAGGAGGGAAGGAATCTATATCTGGAGGTTACATATTGGTCGGCCTGTAACTTAGTGGATTGAATGCGTTTCTCAGTACCTTCCCGGGCGCAAAAAGCATCCCCGGGAAGAGGGGAGCTCACATGAGAGAGCTAGATGTTGGCTGCTTGTAAGAGCGGGAGACGACGGAGATGGATGGTGTAGGACTGTGCATGGGGATCTTACAGAGAGCATTCGATCCTAGATACCTTTGATGAATAGTTATACCTTGTTTTTCCTAAAGAACGTAGAGTACCTTTTGCCTCTCAAGTACTCTCAATATGATTTTAGCCAACTTCAACTCAAACTTTTTCCTCAAGCCAAACGACAATTCGGAATGGAATGGAACTTCATTTAAGATTGAAAATTAAAGAAGAAGAATTATCCTTTCATGGAATGAAAAGGGGCGGGGGCCTCGGGTTTGACTATGAAGAACTCTAACACGTGACAAATCCTTGAAGACTCCAGACAACTCAACTTGAATAGATCTCTTGCTAGTTGTATCAATTTCGATGAATCACTATTTTTAGGGTTTCAAAATTTCTTTTTTTTTCTTTTTGGTTTGAATTTGACCCTTGCTTCTGCTTTTTAATCGAAAAAAATTTTGCTCTTTTTTTTTAAGAATTTTTTTTTCACTAATTTTTTTTTAAAAAACCAGCAAGGTTTCAGCTCGAAAATTTATGAAAAAATCGAAAATCAAAGATAGACTATCAAACAAATTTCAGCCTCAAAGTTACAATGAGCTAAGCAGCCTAAACGTTGATTGATATGGAAAAAAACATCATGAACCTTGCTCTGATACCAAATATTATGAATCTTTGCCGAACATGTGGCAAAACCTCACACCAATTTAAGTTTTAAAAAATAAGATATAAAAGGGACGAATTTGTTATACTTTCGCCTGAATACAACTTGTGTCATAGTAACACATACAGTCAAACAAATTGGTACATGTAATTGTTAATTATAACAATTCGGTGTTTTCGCTCTAGAGCATTTTTGGTTAAATTTTATTTGTACTAGCCAAAATAAATTGTTAACATATAACAATTCGATTTTCTTCTAATATATAGTTAAAGGAAAATTTTCGAAACTATCAAAAGAATCTGAATTGGCTCAGATGAGATCCTTAACTAATTCAGTAAGCACCCAGGTAGCTAATCTAGTACTATAATTCGTTGATTAGCTGTCTAAACAGTGCTACCATTCCTTGTGAAGGGTCCAGATTTCTGGTGAAGACACAAGGGTCTCACTTAACATTTAGCCCTAGACAACCCCTCACGAGCACGATTAATATGGATTTCTTTTGAAATTCAAAATATTTTTTGTAATATGATTATGATTATCATCATTTAATTATTAAAACATAGTTAATAATTATTTGTTCATTAATTTTATTTTTTGGAAATATATTATCTAATAAAATTAATCCCTGATTCATAAAAGCATGCTTGAAATTAAAATTGCAGTTAGCATATTATTCCTAATCATGCATACTAAGAATTAATTTGCACTAAGTCAAATAAATTTAATTCCTAATCATGCATACTAAGAATTAAATCGCACTAAGCAAAATAAATTTAATTTCCAATCATACATACTAAGAATTAACATACACTAATATGCATACTAATAATCTTATTTAACACATAAATAAATTGGGCTTTTAACACATAATTAAAACTATTTGGCCCAATTGTTTTATAAAAAAACATTTCTTTTTGGCCCAAACAGTAGGTGGCCCAAAAGTTAAAAATAATAAAAAAAAAAGGCCCAAGAAAAAAAAATTGTCGGGCGGGTCAAGCACAAAATAGCAATCCACTCATTTTTTTTAATTCAAAAATATGAAAAAGGAAACACGGAAATCGAAGGGTTTCGATGAAACCTTACGATTCTGTCTGTGCCATTTTTCTGCACGATTAACGCAAATCACTTGTGCGATCGTGCATTTTGCACTATCGTTCTGCTTCTCTCTCAATTTTTGTAATTGTTTCGTGTTCGTCCCGTTGCCGTTGCCATGAGGAAAAGCCCAAGTGATGAAAATTCAAGGCTTTTAGCTGTCGCCTCCCCTTTTCGATCCAAAAATGAGATCCCCGTTCAATTCACGCCGTGGGGTGTTTAGATTTGCACGAAAAGCAAAAAAATAGCTATGATTTGGCTGTTTTTGGCCTTGGTTCAGCGGCGTGTGACAAACACGCGTCACCCCAAGGACAAAGACAGTTAGTTTTCTTCAGACATATTCGTAGATTGCCGTCTGAGGAGGTTGGTCGGTGCGTCCGTGCAAATTTTTCGTGTGGGCGTCAGCGGTGTGTTATGTGCATGCACCGCCGGAGAACAAATCTTATGGGCTAAACGCACGGTAATGACGACAGCAGCAACGTAAGCGATTTTGCGCTCTGGAAAAGTGTTGCACGCGGCATACATGTGCTAATGAATTGCGGCGGCGCGTGACATACACACGATGTCACTTCCAGTAGCAGGGGTGGCGTATCCGGTGGAGGTAGCAGATTATGGCTTTCTCGATTATGAAAATCGAAAAATGGTGATTTTATACCGGAAAATCAAACGAGAAGAAATTAGTAACAGATTTAAAAAATTATCAAACAAACCGAATTACTAATGAATAAAGAAAAGAATATAATAAGATCCAAAACCTGACTATGATACCACTGCAAATCTATTTAGAACAGATCTCACAATTAAACTAAATACAAACAAATAATACCTTTGATCCAGAAATGTAAAGAACCGTATTATTCTGGTTGATTATATCATGAGCACAAACAGGAGTCTGACAGAGTCTCCTTGTAATTTGAACTCGAACCAAGAATCTACCAGAGTCTCTTTATAATCCACAAACTCATATTTTTGCTTTCATAAATGATAAGGCACCAATTCGAGAGAAACTGTATAATTACATAATTGTTCCTAAATCTAATTAGGCAGTAGAATCTTATTAGAATTCTTAATATTAGTTAATTAACTAGATAATTACTATAACAATTAAATTAGACGTATTTATCTATTTGGTCTAACAGGAGAGATAACGGGGAAGATGATGTGGAGATTAGTCGACCAAATCGCAGAGTCATGGAAAGGATATGGTTCCGAGCTTGGACCTCAGGCGCCGTATGTCTCGGCTCCAAGGGAAATAAGAACGCGTACTTGATGAGGATCTCTCTTTTTGTACAATTTTTAGTTTTTGTGGGATGTTTGTGGCTATTGTTCTCCACTTACTGAGCCTTCTAGCTCAATCTACTTAACATTTGGGTATGCCGAGTCGATGGAAGGGGAAACTAACCGTGAGGAAGCAAATGAAGTGCTAGAGTTATCTAGATGAGGGTCGAGCTCATAGCGGCATGATGTTTCCGTTTATTTCTCTATGTTGAATTGACGATGCTTGAAATATGATGTTTTTCGTATTACCTTCTTGTCATTTGAATTTGACGCATGAAGCAAAACATGCGCTCTACTTGACTGTGACTGTAGACCAAATTAGAACAAATCTAATAATGAATAAATATGGCAACGGATTCGTACCTTCAATGTAGAAGCATATAGAGCCATACTCTTCCAGTTAATTATATCATGAACACGATCAGGAGGATACAAGAGTCTCTTTGTAATCAACGAACTCAGATCTTTGCCTTCGTAGATAATAAAGCAGCAATTCAAGATAAACTGTATTTATGTTTCTTGGTCTCAACACATGAGAATATGAATAATGGTGCAGTAAATAGTCATACTGAATGCTCTATTTATAGGGAGAAATTGCAGTCCAACCCTAATTATAGTGGTAGAATCCTACCATAATAAGGACTCTTAATATTAGGTAATTAACAAATAATTACTCCTAATTAGGGTAGTAAAATCCTACTCTAATTAGAATTCTTAATATTAGGTAATAAAAAAATCAATTACTATAATTAATAAAATTAGACATATATAAATAATTTTGTCTAACAGCTCCCACTTGGCTACATAAGCCGTACTACAAAATATAGTTTTCAAAATCTCCCAATGCTTCATACGACAAATGAGTCATACGACCATAAAATAACTTGTAGTATCATATTAAGCCATCATCTAACTAACATGACTCTTTGCATCACCGATAGCTACATATCCCTATAAATTATACAATATTTGATTACATACTTAATGTAACCACCATGGCAATATGGTGAAGCTAGACAGATAATTTCTTAGACACTAATGACCACCTATATCAACTCGAATGCGTTTCTAGTATGGTCCGCTAGACTATATAGATCATATCCCTTGGATGACATAGTAAAGTAGCATCATCAAGCCTCAACTTTAAGCCATAGTTCTAAGTCAAAGAGTATCATCTAAGTGGACAAACGTATGTCCATGTAATCACACAATGATAATCAAGGGATCCTTTTATCATTTTCACAACGGTCATTCTACAGTACACATAGTATGATATGTGTGTCATGGCATGACTCCCACATAGCTAAGCATGTCACTTATGCCATGCGAATCGTAGCCATTGATAAATACACTTAGTTTTTATCCTCTACATTCATCTTTAATGGTTTAATGTGAAAACCCAAACATTTCACATTCAATTAACTTAGAATCTCATTTCAGATCTACTAAAGTGACTATCCAGAACATTTATCAATTTCATCCTTCATACTATGCAAGCATACAGGGAACTTTCCCGTATGACAGGGCCAATCATTAAGCTTTTTGTGACATTAATTGTGCCTTATTAATTGATTGCATACAAAAGAGTATTGCTCAAATGAAAGAAAATGTTAATTTCATTTCATAATCAATTGTTATGAAAACACGTCCTTATCGTTTACAATATGTGATCAAACCCTACGTAATCCTAGACTCATGACATGAGCTCTAAACACATCTCTATGAATAGGTTTGGTCATTGGATCAACGATCATCTTTTTAGGCAGGAATATGCTTTATGTTTATTTCCGTTTTGTTGACAGTGTCTCGAACAAAGTGGTAGTATTTCTGGATGTGCTTTGTCTTCTTATAGAATTTTGAATCCTTAGCGAACTGAATCGCGACAGTATTGTCACACTTTAGCTCTATAGGATCATCGGGCCTTGAAGTTAAATTGAGGTATTTTAGGAAGCTTTTGAGCCAGAGTGCCTCTTGCACGGCTATGCTGCATGTATTCTACTTCCATGGTCGACAAAGCAATGTAGTCTTGCTTCTGGCTACACCAAGATATAGTTCCTTCACCTAGGATGAAGGCATATCCAGAGGTTGACTTGGACTCGTCCATGTCGCCTCCCCAATCAGCATCTGTGAATCCCTTAGATGCAAGTACCCCCTTGATAATATACTACTAGATCGGTCATTCCACGAAGGTAACAAAATGAGCAGGCCCCAGGTTTATTTGGTAACGGCTCACCAACCCAACCACAAAGCAGATGTCTGGCAGTGTGCATAACATAACGTATATCAAACTCCCTATAGTGCTTTCATAGGAACATTGCTCATTTCTTCCTTTTCTTTATCTATTTTAAGGCATTGGTTGAGGCTCAGTGTCAGACCCTTATCAACAGGGGTGTCAACAGGTTTAGAGTAATACATCCTAAATAGCTCTAAGATTTTGTTTATATATGCCTGTTGGGACAAACCCAACATTCTCTTAAAACAATTTCTGCATATTTCCATGCCTACAACATACCTAGCTTCACCCATATCCTTCATCTTGAAGACGGAGGATAGCCATTGTTTGGTGGCGTTGATGATTCCCATGTTGTTTCTAGCCAGTAGTATGTCATCGACATATAAGGAGAGAAACATCATTCCTTCATTTGTCTTTAGTACATGCACGCAGTGATCTTCATCTTTCATGGTGAAGTAATGGCCTCATGAAATCTGAAGTACCACAATATGGAAGACTGTTTAAGTCCATATATAGATTTTTTAAGATGACATACCTTGTCATCTTGTCCTGCTAAGATGAACCCAATAGATTGATCCATGTAGACCTCTTCCTCAAGTGTTCCATTGAGGAATGCAGTCTTTACACACATTTGGATTAGTTCAAGATCCAAATGGGAAACCAGGGCTAGAAGTAGGTGTGTAGAGGCAATTCTCACTATAGGAGAAAATGTTTCTTCATAGTCTATACCCTCGATTTAGGTAAAACCTTTTACCATATGTCAAGCTTTAGACTTTTTGGATTGAACCATCCACACTGTGCTTAACCTTGAATACCCACTTGCATCCAATCAGTTTTTGGCGATGTGGTGGATCAACAAGTTTCCAAACTTCATTTGTTTGTATCGAGTCAATTTCATCCTTCACGGCACTTAGCCATTTTTCTCTATCGGGTGAGTTCATAGACTGTTCTACCTCCAAAGGAGTGCAGAATAATACGTTTTCCTTTATTTGAAAGTATCGTCGAGGAATTCTTTTGCGTTCACTCCTTGGATAACAAAATCTTCTACTTGAAGGTTGGGGTCTACTCCCACTAGCCCTTTGGCTCATCGTGCTGATGGTGTGAGAAGGGCCGCTCCAACTAACCCTATGGTTCATGGGGCTCATTATCGCATCGTCATTGCCTAAATTTTGAGAACTTATATCATTTCTAGGCATGAAATTTTGAGGAATTCCTCTCTTTCATGTTGATCCTCATTTTCGTTAGCCATGAAGTGTGGAGGACATACCTCTCTTTCATTTTGTCCCTCATGTGGTAAGTTCCCAGCTCGAATAGGTAGGATTAAATATTTTTGGGTGGTTCAAAACATATTCTGCCCCACACTAAGAGATAGTGGCGAATCTTGTTGCAACTCATACAACTAACCATCATGTTTTATTTTTCCGATAGTTGGAAACTAATCCTCTAGGAATTCAATATTGCATCTCTCAATTTCAGTCATGCCACACCGAATGTTACATATCCTTTTGAATGTTCAGAATGTTGAATAAACACCCTCTTGGTTGCTCTTGGATCAATTTTTCCATGTTGATGGGTTGGGTTGTGCACATAGCCCGCCGCACCCCATGGTCGCATATAGTCCAAGATTGGTTTCCTTCCATTCCATAATTTATATGGAGTGGTGGGCACACTCTTGCTTGGTACAATATGGATAATGTATAAGGAATGTTAAGTTGCCTTACTATGCCCATTTTTGCTATGGGGTATAAGGAATGTTAAGTTGTCTTACTATGCTCTTTTCATCACAATACCCTTTGAACAGATCAGAAAGGTATTCGCGACTGTGGTTGGTTCGAAGAATCTTAACTCTTATGTCCAACTAGTTTTCTACTTCTGCTACATAACTTCATTGTGATGAGACAACATATACATGCATCCATAATGCGAGTAGTCGTCTATAAAGGTGATGGAATAAGAAGTCCCATAGCGTGCTTTCAAGCTCATGGGTCCGCAAATATCGGAATGGATTAATTATAATGGACTTGAGGCTCGAGAAGCCTTACCAAAAGGCTTATTGCTAGCCTTCCTAGCTAAGTAAGGTTCATACACAAGCAACTAGCCTTTGTGAGTTGGTTTAATACACCACACTTAGCTAGTTTGTTTAACCTATATTAAGTCTACCATGCCATTTAACAGATTCAGAAGCTATGTCATTGTGGAAACTAAGGCAATGGATGAATTAATAGAATCGTTATAGATATCATCCAAATCAATAATGCACAAACCATGTTTGTGTGAGCCGTGACCAAATATATCATCACCGTATTCAATTTTCAATCCACTAGGATGAAAATTAAATGAAAAACCTAATTGTAGCAAAGAAACAAATGAAAATAAACAACAGCGGACTCCCGGTATATAGATTGTATCGTGTGACAATAATGTGTTCTCGCTATGAAGTTGGAGCTTGTAGGTGCCAATACCAATGACATTCTCTTCAACAAATCTAGCACAGTCATTCACTACGCGCTGGGACGCTCCTGAATCAACAATCCATTTAGGAAAGAAGTTAGCAACTAATGCATGGGAGCAAACACATAATTTGGGGTTATTTGGAGAGTAACGTACCTTTTTAGGCTCAGAACAGTCCCAAGAGTAGTAAACTTTCTTTCCGCAGTAATAGCACTTCACACACGCCATATTCTTGGGGCTGTTAACCTTGGGCTGTTTAGTATTTTTCTTTCTTTAAACAAAGTTCTGAGTCTTCTTTGCTGACTTACCAAAGTTCTTGTTTCTCTTAGGGTTTCCCTCATGAGTAGCAAGAACTTTGGTAGGGGGTGCGGAAGCTTGCAGGCTCTCGTCTTCGAGCTTAAGATGCTTGTATATATCAGCGAATGTCTTGATGTTCACGTCATGATTCATCAAAGTTTTGAAGGGAGTCCAATGTTTGTCTTCCCTTTCATCAGGTAATTAACAGATCACATTATTCACCTGTTTGAACCCAGAAATATCGATCCCGCCATACTTGATACACAAAACATGGCACTCATGATGCGAAGTTATTCAGGTACAGGATTACTTGAATCAATCTTGTACTTAAGACAGTTTAGGTGCAAGGCACGGAGCATTGTAGCTGATGTTTGGTCATATTTCTCCTTCAGTTTGTCACATATGGACTTAGTCGTGGGCTTTATACCATGCGTGCCATCCTGGTCATCATGCATGCAGTAAAACATAGTATAGCATGCACTACGATCCTTCTTAGTCCATGCTTCATAGATTGGTAAGGTTTTCGCTGGTTTTTTAATGGTTATATGCTCAAGAACGTCTTTCTCATGCAGGAGATATTGAATCTTCTTAGACCAGTTGTCATACTTCAATCCAGTTAACTTATCTTGGAAGAGAGATTGTTTAACATACTAGGGGGGATCATTTCTGCAAGTATATTTTAAGAAGAACATTAGGCACAATTTTAAAATTAGATTTTCTGTGAAAATTTTTGGATTATGTTATACGTTCAAAACTTTTGCTAGGAAAATTTAACTTTCACGAATTGAAACAAATTATGGAAAAAAAACACGTAGTAACACATACAGCCGAATAGATTGGCACATGTAATTGTTAATTGTAACAATTTGGTGGTTTTTTCTATAGAGCATTTTTTGTTTAATTTTATTTTTCTCTAGCCAAAATAGTTAGCACAAATAAATTGTTAACGTGTAACAATTTGATTTTCGTTTAACACATAGTTAAAGAAAAATTTTGAACTTATCAAAAGAATCTGAATTGGTTTAGATGAAGACCTTAACTGATTCGGTAAGCATCCAGGTAACTGATCTCGTACCTAAATTCGAGGATCAGCTTCCTAAGACAGTTACCATTCATAAGAATTCGTAAGTAGAACTAAGAAAAAAAATCTTAAGCAACAAAATCATGACTAATTTGTCAGAATTCGAAACACATGATTTGTTTGATTTTGATAGACACGAGTTCTTAACAAATTTGATATAAACAAATTCTTACGTAATGATTCGTGAAAGCATATTAACAAATAAACACTCGAATATAATTAAGAATGAATATAATCAGAATCCGAAACCTTGCTCTTATACAAATGTGACCTAAATAGAACAGATCTAATAACGAATCAATACGACAACAGATTCGTACCTTTAATGTGGAAGTGTATTGAACCATATTGTTCCGATTGATTATATCACGAACACAATCAGGAGTCTACCCGAGTTTCCTTGTAATCCTTGAACTCAGATTTCCACCTTCACAGATAATAAGGCAGCAATTTGAGAGAAACTGTATATACGTTTCTTGGTCTCAACACATGAAATAGGTTTGTTGAACTTTCTATTTATAGGGAGGAATTGGAGTCCAACCCTAATTATGGTGGCAGAATCCTACCATAATAAGGACTCTCAATATAAGGTAATTAAAAAATAATTACTCTTAATTAGGATAGTAGAATCCTACTCTAATTAGAATTTTTAATATAGGGGGTGCGATTGACGAATCGGGGCGAACTAACTTTGTAATTTTCACAAAATAAATATATATTTACTTCATTTATATAATTATTCATTTAAAATCAATGTAAAACAACTCATTTACACAAAATAATACATTCATGCTTCATAATCATCATGGTAAAAAAGATTTCAAATCTCAATACAAGTTGCATAACACAAAATCAATAACTATCAGTACTTCATAATCATGAAAAAAAAATCTCAAATCTCAATACAAGTTGCATAACACAAAATCAATAACTAAATATAATCAATATCATCATCTTCACTCAAGAGCTTTTCTTCTTCTCCTTCATCTAACCCAATCAAGTTAATATCTTCATCCTCATCATCTACATCCACAAGATGAACACGAGTAACCTTAGAGCTTGAACCTTTCTCCCTCATATTTTTGGTAGCTCTAGTACGGTGCAAGGGTTTCAATACACTAGAAGCTCTACTAACGTTTTTCCACGTTAGTGAATCATCCACAAAGACAAAATCATCATTGCCACTATCATCATCCTCCATCCTCCCAAGTAACCACCCGTTACTCTCATCAATTTCACTTAGGAGAATATGATCAGTGGTGTTGCTTATATTGAATCTTTGCCTAAGTGCTCTATTACACAAACACCAAGTCTTTCAATCGTGTTTGTGCTAGACGATGCCTCTCTTTTCTATGATTCTAGGAATGAAAAACAAAATAAATACTATTCATGCATTATTTTCTTCAAAAATATAGCCACAAGAATGCCGTTGATTTTCACTAGGAGTTGGGAATGCTTACATGTTAAAAAACACTCCAATTCCTCTCACAGACAGTGGTACTACAGGTGAGGCTCAACACTCAAATTGTAAATCTTTGCAAATAGGTGTAGCGAACCCATAAGTTTTCCACCATTTAGCTGTAACATAAATTTTTTATATTTAACATATCATATATTAATCAAATAAATGATCTAATGAAAAAGATTTTATCGTTATTTATCTGGTGCCATATTGGTTCTGTGCTTAATAGCCAAAAGTTTTGAAAACACACTGAGACCCTCTCGATACAAAGGCATTTCTTTTCTCAATATCTTGATTTGAATATTTAAATTAGGATTCAACTTATGATACAGTCTATCAGACCCTCCACGACCTTTACACATTCATTCAAACCTTGTAAATTAGCATAAAAGATTGCTAGATTTAGAAAATGAACCATTGCATGTAATGGTTGATGCAACTGATCATTCCACCTAGTATTAACGATGTCAAATACCCTCTTTTGTTTTCCTCATTTCCATGAATGCCTTGAAAATGGCTTCTTTATACCTGTCCATAGCCTCATAAATATAACCCATAATAGGCTTATGCTCAGCATCAATCATCTCAACACCCTCACAATAGGACATGCCAACTTGAGAGCATAGATGACATGCTTCCAGTAATTATTATTAGACACTATGGTAGTTCCCATTTTCCATCCTCCTCTTTATACCATTGGCTCTTACTCCATCCATCACAAGTAAACATTTTCCTTAGATTAGGCTTTTGCGTATGGATGCACCCCAAGGTGATGAAGGATGTTGCAAATCTTGTCATAGCAATCCTAAGCAACTCCCTCTTACCAGTATATCCCCTCATCATGTTCAGCAGACCAATTCGGTTGTAGATTAAACCGGTAAAGTTTAAAGATTTTTTATCACCCCTCACAATAGGTATCTTACCAATATCGTCAAGCATTACATTAATGCAGTGTGATGCACACGGAGAACAAAACAAGTTGGGCTTCTACACTTGCAACATCAGTCCAGTTTTCTTGTAATTTGAAGCGTTATCCATCATAATTTGGATCACATTTTGTTCCGCAACATAATCTACCATCTCTTTGAGCATTACAACAATGCATTTGCATCTTTCACAATCTCTGACACATCTCTAGACTTGATGAAAAATTGAACCTAACTAAGAAGTTGACGATATCTCTACGAGAAACTGAGTCACATCATCCATCAAATATAATTGAGCACCCATGAACAACCCACTCCTCTCTATTACTCTTCACAATACACATCACATCATCAACTTCTTTTTTGAGCAATGGCTCTCTCAACTCAAAAAAAGTTGGTGGCTTCAAGCCTGTACAAAACTGCCCAAATAATTCAACAGCAAACTTAAAGCTATCATAGTTAGCAGCATTAAAAGGAATTTCGGTATCGTAAAACCATTTAGCATTGTTACTGCAAACTTTATTATGCAAATCTTTTTTGCAAATTTCCTTTATTGTTTGTTGATTTTCCTTGCTCAAATTTCTTGCTTTGACAACTTTCGTTGGATCAGGAGTGAAGTACACATCCATAGAACCTTTTGTCCCAAGACTTTTTAATTGAAATGACCTACTGCTTGTTCCTTTTTTTTCCCAACAAATAGGTATCTTCTTCCCACTCCTCTTCTTCTCCTACCCAAAGTACGGACTCTCAAAATCTATTATACTCCTCCTCGATGAAGTTGATGATGGCATCAACAATTGATCCCTTTTGGCATCCTTATTTTTTTGTATAAAGTCCATAACTTCATCTCTCACACGTGTTGGGCATTTAAGGTATTTTGTTTAATTTGTAAACCCACCAATCAAGTGCTCCTTCACCCTTCAAATTTCTCCTTTCGTTACCTTATTGCAAAAGTTACACTTATAGCCATATCTATTTTTTTAATCTACTATTGTGGCATATTTTCTCGTCGGGTCTTGCGTCATCTACAACAAAAAACTAATTCATGTAAGTAATAGTCTCCTGGTATGCAAGTTCAATTTTACTATAATAGAAGAAATGAGAAAGCTAATATTATGCAAACAATACGAATTGATGATCTTCATTTTTTTTTAAGTAAAATAGGCCCCTTGACAACACTACCAATGATGATAACACGAGACAAGTATTTCTGAGCATCTATCACAAGACAAGTATCTTCTCTCAAGCAACATCAGACAATAATGTAATGTGTTCCATTGACAAAGAACGCATGTGATGCGTCTCAATCTATCAAATATATCTCAAATTTCCTTTAAAAATTCACTAGACTTCTCAATGTGTCTCAATCTATCAAACACAAATAAGTCCAAATTTAGCTGCAAATAAAAATCAACAAACGAAGAAAAATCAAATAATGAAATCGACTTTCTGGTTTTAACGCAACATAAATATTCCAATCCAAACCCCAGATTTAGAGATATCCATTGAATAGAATCAGTAAAGATGAGTACCTCAGACGGTCTTAGATGCTAGATGCTGACCAATTCAGAGGACGAGAAGCCTATGTACTGGAGGGTATAGTCCATATCTTGTATTTGGCTTCATTGTATATAGGTTTTTCTGGTTTCCTTTCTTTCTTTCTTCCCATGTACAATCCAATGGCTTAATCAATAAAGAGGGGCAAACTATTGCGGTGTTGCTGGTTTTGGATCCAAGAAAAGAAGCTAGATAATGGATTGAACAACAATGGGGGGCGCGGTTCACCTTCAGAAACTTGTTAAAGAGATGAAATATGCATTGCAAAATTTATTTAGTTTTTTATTGGCAACAGTGGAATGACCAAAATACCCTTTATTTTTTTTAATTTCTTCAACGCCTCGCGCCCCCAGGATCTTGCTCACCCAAGCGACCTAGGGGCAACATCGCAGGTTCCTTAAGAGACCCCAACCCAATTTCATGTTGGGTTCGATCATCCCTAACAATCCAGCCTATAAAGCCAACCTTTAAGAGACCTAAGAAGTTCAGAGGCAAGTTTAAGAGTTCTTTCCAAAGATAAGATCCGAGAATCCCTTTCTCCTTGTGATATTCCTGTGATTCTTGTGCCTAAAAAAGATAATACTTGACATATGTGCGTCGATTGTAGGGCTGTGAATAAGATTACTATCAACATCCTATTCCACCATTAGATGACATGCTTGAAGATTTATGTGATCTGTGATTTTTTCCAAAATTTATCTTACAAGTGGTTACCATCAAATCTGATTGAAAGAAGGAGATGAATAGAAAACTGCTTTTAAGACAAAATTCAATTTATATTAGCGGCATGTAATGCCATTTGGCTTCAAACGCACCTTCTACTTTCATGCGATTAATAAATCATGTCCTTAGATATTTCATAGGAAAGTTTGTTGTGGTGTACTTTGATGATATACTCATATATAGTTGAGGCATACATGAGTATGCTACACATTTGTGTAGCGTCCTTGCAGCCTCGCATGAAAAAAATTGTATGCTAACATGTTAAAGTGTACCTTTTGTGTTCCTAGAGTTGTCTTTCTTGGTTTTATTGTGAGCAAGGATGGAGTTAAGGTAGACGAGTCAAATGTGAAAGTCATATGTGGCTGACCGACACCCAAAACCGTGAGTGATATTCGGTCCTTTCATGGGTTAGCAAGTTTTTACCATCGGTTTGTGAAAGATTTTTTGACAAAGGCCGTCGTCCTCAATCACTCGTTAAAGAAAAATGATTGTTTTGAATGGTTTGAAACTCAAGAAAATGCTTTTAACATTCTGAAAATGATATTAAGAATGCCCCCATGCTTGCTTTACCGAATTTTGATCTCACTTTGGAACTAGAATGTGATGCCTCAGGCATAGGCATAGGTGTCGTGATTTTACAAGGTGGTAGACCTATTGCTTTCTTTTCTAAAAAATTAATGGTGCTACTTTGAATTATCCACTTATGACAAGTAATTGTATACTTTGATTAGTGAATTAGAAAATTGGCAGCACTACTTGAGGCCCAAATAATTTGTTATCCATACTAACCATGAATCATTGAAATACTTGCATTGACAGAATAAGTTGAATAAGAGGCATGCTAAATGGAGTGCTTTCCTTGAATCTTTTCCTTATATTATCAAGTATAAAAAGGAAAAGAAAATATTTTTGTTGATGCCTTGTCGCAAAGAGAGTATGTGCTTGCTATATGTAATTCGAAATTGCTTGGTTATGAGTACATCAAAGAATTGTATGAAAAAAGATTTTGATTTTTTTTCTATCTTTTCACATTGTGAACATTGAGCTTTTAATAAATATTTTCCAAATAATGGTTTTCTTTTTTGGGAAAATCATTTTTGTGTGCCGATGTGTTCCTTCTGAACTACTAGTTTGAGAGTTGCACAGTAAAGGTCTAATGGGACATTTTGGTGTTCTTAAGACTTATGAAATTCTTTGAGAATATTTTTATTGGCCTAGTATGCAAAAAGGGTCGAGAGATTGTGTGCTCCATGCATTGCATGTAGACAAGCAAAATGAAAATTAATGCCTAACGTGTTGTACACTTATGAGCCGAATTTATACCTGATTAATGTAGACTATTTGAGTCTGATTTGTCTCATTAAGGATGATGGGACAAGCATTTCATATATGTTTTCCTTCTAAGATAGGTGAATTCGGTGAGCACAATAAGACATTTAGCTCATGACTAATTAGGTTATATATATACCCGAGAGACTTTAGTAGTGAAGTTGCAATCGCCTAAGATATCTCAATCCTTTGTATTAGATCTATCTTCATTCCACTGCATTTTACTCATCTTTGTTTGTTTCCTGGTTTATAGTCAATGACTAGAGCAGTATCAAAATCAACGCAGTTTTATTCTGTTCAAATTATATAAAACTTGTGAATGTTAGTGATTGTTTATCCCAATCTCTGAGGTTCAACATCATATTCATCACTTTGTTACATAGGCAACATGTACACTTGCACCACAAAAGTGCATCATGTATATGTGCATCGTACACCCCTACCCGTCCCCATGCATCCTTGGATTGACATCTCTATGGATTTTGTGCTTGTTTGCCTACTTCTTTGCGTGTTAATGATAGCTTATTTGTGGTAGTTGATAGATTCTCGAAAATGGCTCATTTCATTCCTTGCAAGAAATCTAATGATGCAAAACATGTTGCTGAGTTAATATTTTGTGAGATAGTTCCTTTACATGGTGTCCTTTGTACCATTATTAGTGATCGTGATGTTAAATTCTTGAATTACTTTTGGAAGACCTTATGGGGTAATTTAGGGACAAAACTCCTATTATCTACCACGGCTCATCCCCAGATGGATGGCCGAACTAAGGTGGTAAATCACACTTTGGGTGCCCTCCTTCGAGCACTAATCCAAAAGAACAAAAGGAATTGGGAGGTATATGTTCCTATTGCTGAATTTGCGAATAATCATACAATTCACACAACCACAAAATATTTTACTTTTGAGGTTGTGTACCGTTTTAATCCCCTAACCCCCTTGATTTATTTGTTTTGCCTACTAATAAATTTCTTGATCTAGATGGCAAATGAAAAGTTGAGTTTGTGTAAGATATGCACCGTGAGGTTCACGAAAAGATTCTAAAAAAGAATGACCACAATGCGAGTATCCAACAATGGTGTTCGAATCAGGTGACTAGGTTTGGGTAAACTTTTGTATGATTTGTTTCCCTAACCATGCCAAGACCAAGTGTTGTAGCGTGTGAATGACAATGCCTATGTGATTGACCGACCAGTTGACTATATCGTTAGTGCAACTTCAATGTGGCTAATTTGAGTCCATTTGATATTGCAAGGTTGTGAGCTCAACGTTTTGGATTCGAGGATGAATTCTTCATAGGCGGGAGGAAATGATGAGAATATACAAGCCCAAACACGCGTTGCTGATCCTTTGAAGAACATGGGTGGCCCAATGACTTGTGCAATGACTAAAAATATGAAAAAAGCATTGAACATATTGATGGAAGGTATGAGGAAGCGAGAGGAAAACAAACTAAATGCTGGCAAGTCCTGGATCAATATTATCAAGTTGGTAGAGGCCGAGAATGCATGCGAGGGCCATCACCCCTGCCTGGATTGAGGAATCCCAAAATTTGAGATTGATTTTTTTAAAATAATATTGAATAAAATAGGATTAAATGTTGGTCATTTTCTTTAATTAAGGTTGGACTAGTTCCCATTATTTTTGTAATTTCTTATTTAGGGCTTTTAAGTAGGGATTTCCTTATAGACCTATATACCCTTTTGTAAGCCTATTTAAGGGCAACTTTATCATTCTTGAGAGGACACGTTGATTAATGAAAAATACAAGCTTGAGAGAAATCTTTTTGCTTATTCAATTCCTATTCTAAAGAGAACTAGGTTGCATGTTCCTTAGGATTCATGTAAGGATTGAGCCTTTGATACTCGTATTTATCGTACGGTAGATACTCGGGTAGGTATTCAATTAATCCTCTTATTTACATTCGTTTCTAACGTAGTAGTTGACTATTCCATGTTTGATTGGATTTTTACGGCTTAATACATTTCTTCCATCTTCGTTTCTTCCCATCATACATTCTGAATTCTATCTGATTTTAGTTACGTTCAATTTTATTTTCATGTTATTCGTGTAACTCTTGTGCAAAAATAAGTTCTCGGCTTCACGTTTTTGTTCCGTGAGCAAAGATTCACATCAATTCTTTTGCTAGGGCACTATCGTGAAGATATGATCTTCGGATTCCTGTTCTCTCGGGTTACAGCAATTGCAGGCAGAAGCTAAATGAATACCCATTTGTTGGATGTTTTTGTCCAGTGAGAGGTAATTCTTCCATACTCTCCAAGCACAAAAGGTGATTCTTAGGGACAGGACCTGATTCCAAATCTACTCTATACCCAGCTGAATGGTCTCTCTATCCCGTATTGCCTCCTTGGCTAACCTCGAGCTGAATTCCCCTTTGGGATTTGGCATACATATGGAAATGTCTTCCACCCTTTTGGTGTAATTAGATGGGATACTCCTGGATTTCATCGCATATGTTAGGCCCACCAAATGTTGGATCTGATCCAAATTCAATTTAGTTGCTTGACATAAGTCTCGTACCTTCACCTCTCTATTTATATCCTATAGAAAGTGCAGTGCTATGGACCAAAGCTGAGCCATGTATCAAACTAGAAAGATGAGTTGACTTTCTGCAGAATGATCTTTATGTTTTCCACCACCTCGATTCGCATGTTCATTGCCTATTTCAAAAACTGTGTCCCCTCCTCTAGTTTCTCTCATGAGTATGTGCTCCTTCTATTGTACTTTGCTATGAAAAAAATCCCCCCAAGACTTTTCTCAGTGATCATCCTAAAGCATATTTTCATTGTCATTGTTTTCTGTACTTTCTTCATATTCCTAATTACGCACCTCATAAGAAATTGACCAACCGTTGGCGCACCTCATCCATACTGTATTGAGGAAGCCTCATAACTGCCAGGGTGTGCATAGGGATGCTAGAGAGAACGTGCTTTACCAATACTATCCTCCTAACTTGTGAGAGTACCTTAACCTTCCAACCCACAATTTTATTCGTGATTTTACTAATTGGGGCTTCAAAATTGCCCAGTTCATCGTTTCTATGAACAAGGGGACCTAGGTATTTGGTTTGGAATTCGCCTAGTCTGAATCTTATCCCATTTATCATTGATATGCTCCTGGCATGACTAATCTAGCAAGGATCTTTTATATCTACTCAGGTAACATAGAATATCGTTTGTATACATCATATGGGATATCATCGGGGCCCCAATAGGTTAACCAAAATTCTTGATATTCCCTCTACTGATTTCCTGCAAGATCAGTCTTGATAGGGTATCCTTCATTAGCATGAATAGATACGGTGAAAGTAGGTCTCCTTGGTGTAGCCCATGTCTAGATGGGAAACATCTAAGAGTAGTTTCATTCATTTGGATAGAGAACCATTAGTCATTGACGCATCATGTTATCTCTGGCTGCATGATTAAATCCTTTAGCTTCTAACACCTTCTCAAGGAATGGTCATCTGACTCTGTCATAGGCCTTGGCCATATCTAGTTTTAGCATAATGTTCCCCTCGGGACTCTTATTGTTCATCCTTTGGGTCATTTCTTGGGATAGTGTAATGTGGCTGAATATGCTTCTGCCTTGCACAAAAGCTCCTTATTCCTCTACAATCAGTTCTCCGATGCACTTTGATAACTTGCCCACCAACACTTTTGCAGCAACCTTGTATGAAAACTGAATAGAGACTCATAGGTCAGAATTTTTCAAAGATGTCTAGGTTCTTCACCTTGGCGATCAAGGCAAGTATGTTCAAGTTGAAGAGTCAGTGGAATCTTGCTCTGGAGAAGAAACCGTAAATGGCGCCAAATAAGTCTCGCTTTGTTGGGATCTTGGAGCACTATTTCCTGGTATTGTACCTAATCCGTCTTTATCAAAGTAAACCACCGCTTTCTCATGAATGATTTTCCCTGTGAGCTCCAAGGTGTAGGGTATCAAACAAATGCTAATATTTTTCTCCTGACTAATTTTGTCCTTGAATAATCTTTACATGTCATATTCCATCTCTCCTCCCTCTTCTAGGGTTAGCAATCTCTCTGTTAAAAAAAATATGTAAATAAGTCTAATAGAATTAATTAAGATAATTATTTGTTAATTACCCAATATGAAGAATTCTAATTAGAGTAGGATTCTACTAGCCTAATTAGGTTTAGGGTCAATTATGTAATTATACATTAATTACTAAACCCTAATCCATCCCAAATAGGGCGTTCAGTACGCCTATTGACTTATTCCAATTTTGTTATTATCATGTGTTGAGACTCAGAAACGTATATACAATTTCTCTCAAATTGCCGCCTTATTATTCTTAATATGTATGATTAGGAATTAAATTTATTTTTCTTAGTACAATTTAATTCTTAGTATGCATGATTAAGAATTAAATTTATTTGTCTTAGTGCAAATTAATTCTTAGTATGCATGATTAGGAATAATATGATAACTGCAATTTTAATTTCAAGCATGCTTATGTGAATTAGGAATTAATTTTATTAGATAATATGTTTCCAACAAATAAAATTAATGAACAAATAATTATTAACAATATGTTAATAATTAAATGATGATAATCATAATCATATTAACATAATTATTTCGAATTTCAAAAGAAATCCACATCAATTGTGCTCGTGAGGGATTGTTTAGGGTTGATTGTTATGTGAGACCCATGTGCCTCCACCAGACATCTGGAACCTTCATGTTGGTAGCACTATCTAGGCTACTGAACATCAAAATTATAGTACGAGATGAGCTACCCGAGTGCTTACCGAATCAATTTAGGATCACATATTAACCAATTCAAATTCTTTTGATAGTTTTTAAAAAAATTCCTTTAACTATGTGTTAAATGAAAATTGAATTATTATACGTTAACAGTTTATTTTTGACAATTATTTTGGCTAAAACAAATTGAAATTAAACCAAAAATGTTCTACAGCAAAAAACAACAAATTATTACAATTAACAATTACATGTGCCAATCCATTTGGTTGTATGTGTTACAATATTGTGTTGGCTTGAATTTTTTTCAATATGTGAAAGTTAGATTTTCCTACAAAAATTTTTGGTTATGAAGGACGTGATGATTATGAGCCTAGCAAAAAAATTTGGATGTATAACATAATCCAAAATTATTCACAGAAAATCTGAATTTAACTATGACATCTGGTCCAGGAAGATTCGGTATCTCCTGCGCGAGAAAGATGTTCTTGAGCATATAAACATGGAAGAACCCGTAAAAACCTTATCACCTATGAAGCATGGGCCAAGAAGGATTGCAGTGCATGTTTGCTATGTTGTAGTGCATGCATAACGGCCTGATTGGCACGTACGATAAAGAGCCTACAGCCAAGTCCATCGGACAAACTCAAGGAAAATTTTGGCCAAATATCAACTACAAGGCTCCGTGCTTTGCACCTAAATTGTCTTGAGTACAAGATCAATTCGAGTCGACATGTACTTGAATACCTCTGCATCATGAGTACCATGCCCTGCAATCTCAAGGCTGGCAAGATCTATATTTTTGAGTTCAAACAGGTGAATAATGTGATTCACTCACTACCTGATGAAAGAAAAGACAAACGTTGGACTCCCTTCAAAACTCTGGTGAATCATGACGTGAACATCAAAATATTTGCGGACATATCCAAGCATATCAAGCTTGAAGACAAGAGTCTGCGAGCTTCCGTACCCCCTTACAATGTTTTTGCAACTCATGAGGATAACCCTAAGAGAAACAAAAAAATTGGTAAGTCAGCAAACAAGACTTAGAAATATGTTCAGAGACAGAAAATCAATAAACAACCCAAGGCTAACAGCCCCAAAAATATGGCACGTTTGTAGTGTGAACACATTGTTGTTACATGGCACAATATATGTGCCAGCGATGTTGTTTAGTTTCAGTTGTTTCTTTGCTACAATTAGGTTTTCATTCAATTTTAGTCCTAGTGGATTGAAAATTGAGTACGGTAACGATGTGTATGGTCACAGCTCATACAAACATGTTTTTTGCATTCTTGATTTGGATGATATTTACAATGATTCAAATAATTCATCCATTTCCTTAGTTTCTAACAATGACACAACTTATGAATGTGTTAAATGGCATTCTAGATTTGGTCACATTGGCCAAGATAGGTTAAACAGACTTGCTAAGTGCGATCTATTAAACCAACTCACCAAGGCTAAGTTGTCTGTGTGTGAACCTTGTTTAGCTAGCAAGGATAGCAAGAAGCCTTTCGGTAAGGCTTCTCGAGCCTCAAGTCCATTAGAATTAATCCATTCTAACATTTGCGAACCCATGAGCTTGAAAGCACACAATGGGTTTCTTATTCCATCACCTTTATGGACGACTACTCGTGTTTTAGATGCATGTATCTGTTGTCTCATCGCCACAAAGCACTTTATGTGTTTAGAAGCTATGTAGCAAAAGTAGAAAACCAGTTGGACAAAAGAGTTAAGATTTTGCGGATCGACCGCAGTTGCGAATACCTTTCAGATCTGTTCAAAGGTTATTGTGATGAAAATGGCATAGTAAGGCTACATACCATTCCTTATACCCCACAGCAAAATGGTGTTGCGAAACGTAAGAATCGCACCCTGCTTGATATGGTTAGGTCTATGGTGGCGCAAACCAATCTATCAATTAACTTTTGGAGAGATGCATTGCTCACGGCAACATACATCCTCATTAGAGTACCAAGCAACAGTATGTCCACCACTTTATATGAGTTATGGAATGGAAGGAAGACAATCTTGGACCACATGCGACCATAGGGCTCAGAGGGCTATGTGCACAATCAACTCATCAACATGGAAAACTTTGTCCAAGATCAACCAAGAGGATGTTTATTCGATATCTTGAACATTCAAAATGATATATAATATTCGGTGAACACCGAATGGGGGTATGAATGAAATCGACAGTCACAGTGTCAAATTCTTAGAGGATCAGTTACCAACTATTAGATAAATAAAATAGGTGTGGGGGAGAATTTGTTTCAAACCACTCATAATAGTGTAATCCAACCTATCCAATGTGAAAACTTGTCACATGAGGGCCAACATGAAAGAGAGGTAAGTCCTTCACACTTCATACCTAACGAAAATGAGGTCAACTTAAAAGAGAGGTAAGTCCTTAAAATTTCATGCCTAGAAACGATATCTGTTCTCAAAATCAAGGCAATGACGATGTGATAACTATCCCCAAGACTTATAGAGTTAGTGGGAGCAACCCTTTTTACACCGTCAATCCCACGAGCCAAAGGGCTTGTGGGAGCAGACTCCAAACCAGACAAGTAGAAGATTATGTTATCCGAAAGAGTAAATGGGGAAGAATTCCTTGACGATACTTTCACATCAAGGAAAATGTATTCTTCTGCGCTCCTTTGAAAATAGAAGAGCACACATCTTATCAAGAGGCTATGGACTCACCCGATAGACAAAAATGGCTAAGTGCCATAAAGGATGACATGGACTCGATGCAAACAAACGAGGTTTGAAAAATTGTTGATCCACCACATCCCCGAAAACCAATTGGATGCACATGTGTATTCAAGGTTAAGCGCGACGTGGATGGATCAATCAACAAGTTCAAAGCCTGACTCGTGGCAAAAGGTTTTAACAAAATCGAGGGTATAGGCTATGAAGAGACATTTTCTTTTACGGTGATTATTTCCTTTATTTGGCTACTTCTAACCCTGGTTGCCCATTTGGATCTCAAACTATTCCAAATTGACATAAAGATTGTATTCCTCAATGAAACGCTTGAGGAAGAGGTCTACATGGATCAACCTATTGGGTTCGTCTCAGTATGTCAGGATGACAAGGTATGTCGTCTTAAAAGATTTATATATGAGCTTAAACAGTCTTCCAGATTGAAGTACTTCAGGTTTCATGAGGTCATTACTCCATATGGCTTCACCATGATAGATGTAGATCACTGCGTGTATGTCCTAAAGACAAAGAAAGGAATCATGTTTCTCTTCTTATGTGTCAATGACATACTACTAGCTGAAACAACATGGGAATGATCAATACCACCAAATAGTGGCTATCATCCATCTTCAAGATGAAGGATATGGGTGAAGGTAGGTGTATCCTAGGCGTAGAGATATGCAGATATCGTTCTAAGAGAATGTTGGGTTTGTCCCAACAAGCATATATAAACAAAATCTTACAGCCTTTTCTACACGTCTCTATCTTCTTACCCCTAGTAAGAAAGTTGTACATACCTTTATTGTTAATGAATTTTGGCTTAAAAAATAAAATAAAATCTTAGAGCGATTCAAGATGCATTAATTCAAACCTGTTAACATGCCTGTTAATAAAGATCTTGCACTAAGCCTCAACCAATGCCCAAAAAAAGATAAAGAAAATAAAGAAATGAGCAATGTTCCCTATGAAAGTGCTATAAGGAGTTTGATGTATGTCATATTATGTACACAACTGGACATCTGCTTCGCGATTGTGTTGGTGAGCCGTTACCAAAGAAACCCAGGGCCTGCTCATTGGCAAAAAGTCAAGAGGATCTTTTGTTACCTTCGTGGAGTTGTTGATCTAGTCTTATGTTATCAATGGGAGGCCTACGTCTAAAGTAATTCACTGATGCTGATTGGAAAGGCGACTTTGACGAGTTCATGTCAACCTCTGGATATGCCTTCATCTTGGGTGGAGGAGCTATATCTTGGTATAGCAAGAAGCAAAACTGCATTGTTTTGTCAATCATGAAAGCAGAATATGTCGTGTGCAGCATAGTTTTGCAAGGTGACTCTGGCTCAAAAGCTTCCTATAATACCTCAATTTAACTACGACGCTGAATGATCCTGTAGAGTTTAACTGTAACAATACTACAGCGATTTAGTTCGCTAAGAATACAAAATTCAATAGGAAGACAAAACACATTTAGAGACGCTACCACTTTGTTCGAGATGCTGTCAACAAAGCGAAAATAAATATTAAGTATATTCCTATGACAAGATGATCGCTAATCCAATGACCAAACTCATTCATAGAAATATGTTTAGAGCTCGTGCCACAAGTTTAGGATTACGTAGGGTTTGATCACATCTTATAAATGATAAGAACATATTTTTGTAACAATTTATTATGAAATAATTTTGATATTTTCTTTCATTTTGAGAAATACTCTCGTGTATGCAATCAACTAATAAGGCACAATAAATGTCACATAAAGCTTAATGATTGACCCTATCATACGAGAAATTGAACTAATGCTTGTGTAGCATGAAGGATGAGACTGATAAATGTTCTGGATAGTCGCTTCATTAGGTCTGAAATGAGATTCTAAATGAATTGAATATGAAGTATTTGGATTTTCACATTAAAGTTTTAAAGTCGAATGTAGAGGATAAGACTAAGTATATTTATCAACAACATAAGTAAGTGACATGCCCACTTAAGCGGGAGTCACGCCATGACACACATATCATACTGTGTGTGCTATAGAACGATCGTTGTTAAAAAATGACAAAAGAATCTCTTGATTGTCATTGTATTGATCACATGAACATCTATTTGTCCACTTAAATGTTACTCTTTGACTTAGAGCTATAGTTTGAAATTGAGGCTTGATGATGCTATTTTAGTATGTCATCCAAGGGTTAGGATCTATCTAGTTCAACGACCATGATAGGAAAGCAATCGAGTTGATACGGATGGTCATTAGTATCTAAGGAACAATCTGTTTAACTTCACCATATTTGTCATGGCGGTTACATTAAGTACATAACCAAATATCGTATAATTTAAAGGGGTATGTATGTATCGTTGATGCGAAGATGATTTGGGTTATCGTCTCTTTGAATGTGTCTTGTTAGTTAGATAATGACTTAATATTACACTACTAGTTACTTTATGGTCGTACGACTCATTTCTCGTATGAAGCATCGGGAGATTTTACAAAATGTATTTTGTAATACGGTTTATGTAGGCGAGTGAGAGTTATTAGACAAAATATGTAAATAAGTCTAATAGAATTAATTAAGGTAATAAATTGTTAATTATCTAATATTAAGAATTCTAATAGAGTAGGATTCTACTATCCTAATTAGGTTAGGGTTAATTATGTAATTATATGTAAATTATTAAACCCTAATCCCTCCCTATAAATAGGGCATTCATCTATTGGCTTACTCCAATTTTCATATTCTCATGTGTTGAAACCCAGAAACATATATATAATTTCTCTCGAATTACAGAGTACGTGGATTATATGGAGACTCTGGTAGACCCATGTTCGTATTCATGATAAAATCAATCAAAATATTATGGTTCTATACGCTTCCGTATTAAAAATATAATTTATTCGTATTTAGTTTAATTATTAGATTCTTTCTAATTAGATCTACATTCTCAAAGTAAACCATCGCTTCCTCATGCATCCTTTTTGCACTCTCTTGCGTCCTCCTATCTTGTAGTACCATCCGGTTAATAATGCTTTTGTTTCTTTTCGAGTTAATTATTGCATGGATGCATTTCAAATTTCTTTCTACTATTGAATCCACCTCTCCTTGGTCATTTATTCCAATCTGAAAATCTCTCAATTTTTCCATTGGCTCAATTCGGCCTTTATAGGCATCCATCAGAGTCTAAAAATGCATTAAATTGTTCTTGTAGCCATCAATTTAGAGTCCAAAATGGCACCATGACGGAAGTTGCCATCTCCGTCAGCCCAAAATGTTTTGAGTAAAGTTAGTATTTTTTTTACCGTTGAATGTGATATGTGCCGAGAGTCTGAAGATGAACACCATCTAATTCAGAGCTGCCAAATCACCTTGTCTGTATGTGACAAGACAAGCAAATGGCTGAGCAGCACTCCGCATAAGCGCTTAATTTTGCCATTTCATTTCGGCCAAACCGACTGGAATTCATGAAGTGTGTTAGAAGACTTTTTGTGCAGCGATTACCTGACAATTATGGCAGCAAGAGACCAGGCTCACTACTGGAACAGAGACATGCACGGAAGAAATCTTCAACAGAGCTCTTTGTGGTCATTGCTAGGGGAAAAAATTTCATATCTTCCATTAGTTTTAAAATTGGAGGAATAATAGAATGCAAGAATGTAAAGAAAATGCGGAGTGAGGTCATGGCCCCTTTTCGAATATAAAAATTGGGGATTAAGCTTTTCAGAACAATAATTAATTTTTAGGGTTAGGGACCATATTTAGAGACCAAATCTTCGATGACCAAAATACACTTATTATCCTTCTTTTTTCAATATTTTTTCCAAGAATTCTTTCTTTTACAACTTTCTTATTCTCTTCTTTATCTTTCTCCCCTCTTCCGCCCTCATTTGCACTAGTTTTTTTTCCCCCTTTTATAGAACAAGGGGCCACGCATCCTCAAGGACACTTGTCTGGATTACATTTATCCTCTTGAAACCTCATTACTAGATGGAGTGGAGAGCACTTATATAATTTTCATATATGCTAATCTAAGTAGACAAATTGGGTTTTTCCTCTCCTTTGGGATGCAGGATTTGTGGGCTTTTTCTGAAAATGGGTCTCTGAAAATGTAGAAAAACATTTTTGGGGGCCATTTGAGAAGTGATATCGTTTCTTTGTGAAATTGGGTTGGGGAATCTGAATACCTTAGAGGTGGCAAACGGTAAGCGGAATTGGTAAAAATTCGTTACCGTTACCGCTAAGGGATGTAATAGCAGTAACGGTAACATTTAGGTTTTTTGATTCCGCCAGAATAGCAATAACGGAAATAGGTTACGACCATTTTTTTAACGGAATTCACTATTTCCGCCAAAATATATATACATACATATATATATATGCATTCATACATATATATATGCATACATACATATATATATGCATACATATATATTTCCTTTTTGTACCCTTAAAAAAATATGTCAGGAATCAAATTGAAAATTCGACCTTAAAATCCTCATCGCATTGGGGTTTGGAATAAGAATTAAAAGATTCATGCATGTACTCAATTTATACCCTAGTAGTCTAGTTGAACTACTCTATTTACTTGCTACTACTGCCTCCGAATTATATTGGATCATTTTTTAATTGTATTGTACAACCCTCTTTCTTTCTCATTATAGAGTTTTTGAATGATTATATATTTATATTAAATGCCACCAATAGCCAATAACGTGAAAGACTTAATTGATAAGCATTTTGCATTGCTGAAAATATCAAAAAATGCATAATGCATTTGTTGATGGGAAAGTTGGCAAAATTCCGTTACTGCTAACGTAGTGGAATAGCGGTAACAAGATAACGGATTACAGTAATGGTAGCGGAACTGAAACTCCGTCCGCTATCTTAGCGATAACGGTAACGGATGAGGTCATTTTGTTACCGATATTATCGTTATTCACCCGTAGTCCTGGGCACCTCATCAAGAGTCAAACAAGAAAAGGATCCAGTGTTGGTTTTGATGCAGGATAGATAATAATCACATTAAAATTTAGATAATAGGTCCAAGGATATAATACCAAACGCAAAAGAAACCTAAACATGTCATACATTAATCTATATGGATCTTGGTGCTATTACCATTAACTTCCATAATTTAAATAAACATACTCGTTATGTAAACATGTGAATAAACCAACTCATACATCATACAAATAATCTATATGCATAGGGTAATAAATATATATATATATATATATATATATCCAAATAGAAAAATCATATTTGTTACCCAGAAAACTTCCAAGTAATAGCACCTCATCACATTCTCCCCCCTCTAATGAGTCAAACAAAGGTTCGACCAGTCTTTCTGTGATTCTCCTATGCTTTGGGCTTTATCGAGTGTTCTCTTTTTTGACCTTTATAGACTGCTTTCAAATCTTTTGTACATTTTTCTTTGAGTTCCTCTTATGGTTGCACGATGAGGTGTGGACATTGGGTGTTGTGTTGTGCACGTTGATCCAAGCATCTTGCTGCACATTCGGAGTGAATGTCATGCAGTGTGTTCATGGTGCTCGACCGTAGTGTTGCGCATTTGGGGCGATTCCTATGCGCTCAGGGAGAGCATTGCGTTGTGCGCTCGAGGTGCTGCACCTTTCTTGCATATATAAGAGCGAGCATGCATTGAGCAGTGTCTTGGCGACTAGTGCTGCTTTTTCGTGCTCGGCTGAGAGTGTCGTGTGGCATTGTGTGTGTTTAGGCGGCGATTGTTATCCTTGTGTACTCGTGGGAGGGCGTCACTACACTGGCTTTTGCGACAAGCGTTGTCTTCGTGCGCTTGGGGCAAGTGCCATCGTGTATGTTTGGCAAGGAGTGTCGTTCTTGCATATCCAAAGGAGAATGTTGCGGCGCTCGTTGAACGCCTTTGTGACAAGATATATGTATATATATATATATATTGCATGCTTTGTGTCATGGCAAGAACGTCTTTTTTGCATTTTCGTGCTATGACGAAGATGTCTTTGCACGCTTTGCAGTATTGCAAGAGCGTCTTTTGTGTGTTTCGTGTTATGATGAAAACATCTTTGCACATTTTGCACTATGGCGAAAGCGTCTTTTGTGCATTTTGTATTATGATGAAAACATCTTTGCACGCTTTGCACTATGGCAAGAGCGTCTTTTGCGCGTCCCGTCTTATGACACACCCTTCGCAATATGGCGAGAGGGTCGTTTGTGCATCTTGTATTATGACGAAGACGTCTTTTCACGCTTCGCACTGTGGCAAGAGCGTCTTTTCCTTCTCGTGGAATCTTTTCAAGCAATCATTCCCAGGGTGGTTCAGGTACTTTCCTTCCAAGGTTGCTAGCTTGCATCCCCTGTTTGGGTATCACTTGATGAGTCGGTATGAGCCTTCCCTTTTAGGTTGGAGTTTTCCTTGCTCGTGTGGTACCAAGACCTTTCTTAGCACGAGGTCTCCTTCTTGTATTTTTTTTCTTGCTTCCCCATGCCCTGTGTTGGGTTCGGAATCGGCTTTGATTTATCAATAGTTTTAGTTGAGCTACCTCCCTAATTTCTTCTAGGAGTTCTTGGTTTGTGATGCATTTGATGCGATATCTTGGGGGTCATAAGAGGTGACTCAGTATGCGCCATAATTTATATCGGTGATGAAGGATTTGTTGGTTATCAAATTGAGGAAACTGTAGATGATGTCGATTGATAAGAGGATGGAGAAGATTGCTCATTTGAGGTTTGATTTAGGTCTTCCTGTGGAGTTTCGGGATACCATTTTCCATTGCTACCCATAGTACTTCAAGGTTGTTTCAACTACAAGAGGACTAGCTCTAGGGTTGACTGATTGGGATCCTGAACTTGCAGTTTTTGTTGCTTTCATCTCGCCTTATTCTTATTTCTCTTAGTTGAGATCTGGTAGTTCGGAGAAAGAAAAGCATGCTTGTGCTATTGTTCATGAGATCTTGAGTCTGACTGTTTAAAAGAGAACTCTTGTAGATCATATAACCCATTTTCGGATGAATTTAGATTCTCTCGGCAGGTCACAGGGATGCTGATAAGGCATCCGGATATGTTTTGTGTGTTCCTCAAGGGGGATAGAGACTCAGTTTTCCTCAGCCAAGCATATCATGATACACAGTTAATCAAAAAGGATACATTGTTGCCCGTCACAGAGAAACTTCACGCACTTGTGAATGTTCCAAGATTTCCGAGAAAAGGTACTCCTAGAACTGACTCTGCTGGAGCAGAAGGAACCGAAACAGAGATTTTATCTGGTGAAGATGAAGATGATGAATGGGATGATATTGACAATTAGGGAAGTGATGATGAATACAATGATGCTGAAGTTGATGAAGATGATGGAGAAGAATGGAGTGATGATGACGACGAGGATGTGCCCCCGTACTTCAATGATGGGGAAGATCATCCATTGCCAAGTTTTGAACTCAAAGCAGTAAATGAGGTAGGTAGTGGGAAGAGTGATGAAAAAGTTCCTGAGCTTGTTTTCCTAGATGGCTGGCCAAAAGAACGGTGGTGACAGATACGTTAGAGATTCAAAGTTCAGAAGTCCGTCCCAGGGGCTACATTGTAACGTATAGTCCTTAAATTTCCTCATTGTGTACTGCACTAACTATGGATGTTAATTTGGCAATCGGGTATAGAGGTCTACTTTAAGGCTGCATTACTCTTTTCTACTTTGTTGTACCAAGTTTGCCACCTACTACAAATGCATCATATAATAGATGGTCAGCACTTCACCTACAAAAAGTTGAAAATGTTGACAGAGGAGCCTTATTTTGGCACTGTAAATGTGTTGTCTTTGTCAATGTTCTAACTGGATTTCTGAGTTTGACAAACTCTATTAAAATGACTCTCATCTTCCCCTTGAGAATCACTCTTTTTTTTTTATCTTTAATACTGAAACCTTATCCACTGTGAATCAGTGTCTTAGCTTTTTCCCCTGCCTTTTTCTCTCATGTTGCTACTCACTCACTAATTATGAGCCTCCGAGTTTCTTTACAAACTGCCACTCTTAACTATCATAACCACTCTCACCAGTAAGGGCGAATCTCTGGGCTCCCGGAAGCCATGATTGCTCCACACCATTTAAACTTCAGCCCTCAAAGAAGTTACACTACTAAATTTTACCTACTGAATGTTGCAGAAGCCTCTGTTGAAAGTACTAATGGAGAAGAGCCTTCATCTCTCAACTCTTCCCCAAACATATCTTCATTTCTCAAGTTTAACCCAATCAGTTTAGTTAAAGCAAGACATGCCCGGACAATAAAAACTGCCCAAAAAAACTAATTCAGATGTAAAGGTGCAGTATTTTATCACATCTTATTTGGAATTCGGTGACATCCAATCTGCCGCCATGGTTTTTGTAGAAAACCACTTGCACTAGGATTCTTTCTTGGAGGATTGCAGTAGCTCAGGTGGAGACCCTCATGAAATTCTTACAGTTTTTGTCAGATTGCATAGTATGGGGGTGAATTTCGGCAGCCAGACTCTGACAACATTTCTTTAACTTTGTGCAAACTTAGGGAATCCATGGTTAGGTATGGAAATTCATGTTTGTTTAATCAAGAAAGGGTTCAATCTTTATGTGTATTGAAAATGTGCTCTGCTGAACTTCTATGGGAGATGTTAGGGTATACTTTGCTCCCCGTAGTGCAAAAGGGATCCCTTTACTTATATTGGAACTCCCAAACCTTTTGTATTCCAATTCTATGGTAATGAATACCCTCAAAACTTGCAAGTGTTATGATACCTAACCCAATCCACACTTTTCAAAACTTTACTTCCACTCCAGCCATTTACTAAGAGTAAAGCCCATCTGCTTCTCCTCTGCAAATCTTGCCTTGAACAATCCGAAGCATGGCTTCCATTTGATTTTCTCTCCTTAGACCAAAAATACCATGTTTCAGCCAATATCCTAACCTGCCCTTCAACTGAAAGTTGAATACAGTTTTCTGATTGAAGGGAACCTCATCGCTGCTAGTAATGATACTGCAATTCTCTTTTATCGAAGTAGTATTGTATTCATGAGAATCTACTACTAAACCAAACATAACCAGTATATCCCACCTTTAGGAAGGGTCTGGGAAGGGTGAGATGTTACTCAGTTGTACCCTGACCTCTAAAAAGAGATCAAGAGACTATTTTCGTGGAGACCCTCGCCTCTTCGAACACACAAAAAAAAAGAGATCGAGAGAGAGGGAGAGGAAAGAAGACAGTGCCTGCCCACCTGCTAAGTATACCCCGTATAATCCCTATATCCTTATCTCTCTATCTCTTGAACAGTAATCTTATGTCTCCAACCTGTTCTATCAGAGGTCATGTCCTCGGAGAGGCCAAATCCAGCCAAATCCAATCGGAGTTGCTCCTCCCACATCCTCCTAGGTCTCCCTCTCCCATGCCTCCTTTCAACCTGGATTCCTTCGACTCTCATAACAGGTTCGTCAACATGTATTCTACGTACGTGTCCAAACCATCGTAGTCTTCCCTCTCTCAGCTTTGTTCCAATAGGTGTTATACCCAACGTGTCCCTAAAAAATCCATTGGGGATCTTATCTAGTCTCATGCAACCACACATCCACCTTAGCATTCTCATCTCCACCACTTCAAACTTTTACACATTCGACAACCTCCAAGCCCAACACTCTACCCCATATAACATGGCTGGTCGTATAACCGTCCTATAAAATTTCTCCTTCAACTTACATGGGAATTTCTTGTCGCATAACCATCCAACCTTGATATGGTTGGTGCATCGCCTTCAACCCCTCCATCCTTCTGTACTATCGATCCCAAGTACTTGAAACCTTCCTTTTATGGAAGTACTTGATTTGCAATCATAACGTTCATCCCTTTATCGTCCAGCATATTTCTCTTCCCTTTTGTGTGCAGACTTAGCATGTAAGCCCAAGTGTTCAATAACCTAGTTGTCCCCAAACATTATAGCAATTTACAACAGTTTAGCCTATTAATTGAACTATGTGGAGGAAAATGAAAAGAGAGAGTTTCATTTCATGGAGTGGTTATGATTTTAAGACTTAATGTTGTTTAGCCAAGTGTGAAATTTAATCGAATCCATCGCCTCTAAGGATCTGGATCTCTATTCTGGAAGATGACTGCATTGCACTATAGAAATAAATTAGGTCCAATTCCCATCTTCGGGGTTATAAGGGATGGATTTTGCCCTAGTGATTACAAAGGTGGGATATCGGTTGATCGCTAGTGTTTTTAGGTTGATAACCGGTGTTGCCTGGATCCATTTGAGTAGAGGCTTTTGTATCAGTTTCCACAGATGGCGTCAATTTGGTATTGTCAAATTTCGACCTTCTAGGAATACTAGCTTCATATGATAGATATCAAATCAATAGTATAATTTAAAAATAGGAGGAATAATAGAATGCGAGAATGTAAAGAAAATGCAGAGTGGGGGTCGTAGCCCCTTTTGAATATAAAAATTGGGGATTGAGCTTTTCGGGACAATAATTAATTTTCAGGGTCAGGGGGCCATATTTAGAGGCCAAATCTTCATTGGGCGAAACGCACTTATTATCCTTCTTCTCTCAATATTTTTCCAAAGAATTCTTTCTTGGTAACTTTCTTATTCTTTTCACTATCTTTCTCCCCTCTTCCGGCCTCCTTTGCACTAGTTTTTTCCCCACCTTTTATAGAACAGGAGGTGGGCATCCTCAAGGACACTTGTCTTGATTACATTTATGCTTTTGACACCTCATTCCTAGACGGAGTAGTGAGCACTCATATAATTTTCACACATGCTAATCTAAGCAGACAAATTGGGTTTTTCCTCTCCTTTGGGCTGCAAGATTCGAGGTCTTTTTATTAAGATATGTTGCTGCGACTATAAGAAAACATTTTGGAGGCCGTTTGAGAAGTGGTGTCGTTTCTTTATGAAATTGGGTTAGGGAATTTGGACGCTTCATCAAGAGTCAAACAAGAAAAGAATCTAGTGTTGTTTTTGATGCAGGATAGATAATAATCACATTAAAATTTAGATAATAGGCCCAAGGATCTAATACTAAACACGGAAGAAGCCTAAACGTGTCATACATTCATTTATAAGGATCTCGGTGCTATATGCATTAACTTCTCTAATGTAAATAAACATACTCGCCATATAAACATGTAAATAAACCAACTCGTACATCATACATATGATCTATATGCATAGGGTATTATATATCCAAATAGAAAAGTCATATTTGTTGCCCTTGAAAAACTCCAAACAATCCACGTGCAATAGTGAAAATCACCTTCTTTTTTCCAACTTTGAAACTACCAAGATTTCCGAGTTTATATGCAGGGACTATACTCCAAGATGATGGATTTTCTTTGTACTCCCCAAAGAATGAAGTAAACACAATCCCGAAGCTTACTTTTAGGTAAATCTAATTTCAATACACTAGCAAAGATCTAAATGGAAGAAGAAAAACTAACTTTTTCTCACACTCCACGATTTTGCCGTCGCCCTCCTATACTTAGAATTTCAATAATCTCTTGAAAACTTATTGTAACAAATTTATGGTGTTGCTAGGCATCCTGCCATATATTTATTATGAGAGATTAGCTCAAGATATAGATTAATCATTCCCCAAGTTAGGCCTTAAGTAATAGAGGTTTTTTTTTTATCAAGTAAGACTTTTAATTAAATTAAATTTAATTAATTCTAATTGAGCTCTTGATTAAATCTCATTTCATTAACCCAAATGAAATTTTAATAATTATTCCTTTACTATTATTCCATGTATCATATAATTAAGAACTTGATCTTAACCTCAGATTAGACTCTATAATTCATGAAAAAATAATCTTCCGAATTATTGGAATTAGTTTTCACATAAAACCACAAGAGATGATGTTGGGCCCGCACGAACCCCTTCATCAGACCATGTTGCCTACACCACCACCACCACCGATGAGTCGGTCGTGCACAATGCCACACTCGATCATGCCCCGGAATGCCCGAACTCATGCCATAGGCACAGGAGATGTGTGCACAACTCATAGTCGTGCGCCATTGCACTGGGCTAGCACGCGGTACTCTGTTGAACGTGTTTGCGCACTCCGTCTATGCACGCAATTGTTTGCCACACACAAGATATCATGCAGTGCCAGCGTTTGATGGGCACTAGTGCTCGATCGGCACTAGCGCAAGATGTGCGCATGCCATGTGCATCTACTTCAATTCTTGGCTAGAGCACTGTCTGGCGCCCATGTACGCTCTGTGATGTGATATAAGTTTCATTGGTTAACAAAGATTAAAGATCTCATATCATATTCTTGGGTAAAACACTACATATGTAGGAATCTCTATCTATGCAATGCTACACCAACAGTCTTGATCAACCATTTCCTTCACAAGAACTTTCGGACAACTCCAATGGTCATAGAAAGTCTTGACATCCCAACTTAAATCCTTCCAAAACTTAATCTGTACAACCACGAACTTTGTTTTAAATTGCAATCTTAAAGCCTAATCCTCTCACAAGATACTTATTGTTGGACTATCAAGTTACATCTATTGCAATCATTGAATTTTATTAATGCTTGATTTTATATACAACACCTAATACAAAAAAAATATATGACAAATGTTAATTTCATTCAATGGACATTCTATTATTTAATACATGGCTCATAGGACCCAAGTATAACACCTAGTTGGTTTAGGATTCCAAGTGGTTGAGATTTATTATCAAGGAAGTGTTTCACGGTGAGGAAAGTCTTGTAAGAGAAATTTGCAGAAACTACAAAGACTTATCCTTGAGAAGACATTTAGAGCGTATAAAAATGAATGCAGGTAGGGTTTGAGCCACACCCTTCTGATCCCAAGAAAGTTCACACATGAGTTGTTGCGACTTTATTGAATGCATCACTTGGTGTGATCGAGATCATGAAGAAGCTACAAAAGCACGTTGGAACAAGAAGATTGATGAAGCTACGTAAGATAGAAATCACAAGGATGTGCTCTTAGTCAATCATTCAAAAAAATCTTGTTTGGTCTTTCACTATTGTACAGTTTGGGTAGAACCTTTATTATAGGATCATACTTATGTGAAAATAAATCCATTATCACAGGGGTTAAGAGAATAGTGAGATGTTGTATTATCTTCATGAACCAACAGTGAAATCTCTTAAATGGCGCAAGACCCAATGTGTAGGTGGTTAAGGCCAAACTGCGTAATCATTTTGTGTCTCTTAATGTTTTCGCACAGTTTAGTTATTGCTATAACTTAGACGATAACTGCTTTGTAGATATATACTGACTTTACATATTCACACCATTGTTTGTAGTTGTTGATTTTTTTAACACTTATTAGATGGGGAGACATTTTATTTATGACAAGCAACATATTGACACTACAAGTAAAAGGAACTTCGAAAGAAGAAGAGTGAATAAAACTAGGCTGAAGCCTTTTATTTATAAACTAGATGAGAGAGGAAACTTAATAAGAATTCTAATTCTAATATTAAGTAGAAAGCCAGAAAATGTCTTTTAGAATTTGTTATCATCGGTATGGTTATGAAAGTAATAACACAACCTGTGCATAAAGCATAAAGGGATACCAAGAATGATTACGTAATTTGGTCTCAACTACCTACTCTGTGGGGCATCGTCTAATATAAGAGATTTCACTATATTTGTCTAGCAGATCATACAAACACTCACAATTATTCTCCCACACCAAGATCACAACTGGTTTTCTCTCTTGATGATCCTACTACAATGGTTCTATCCAAACTAACAATAGTGAAAAAAAGCAAGATTCTCTTGCAAAGATTGGCGCCTACCACCCATAGTTCGTAATCATCCCCTCCCAAGGATTTTAGTAGCGTTCTCTTCTAGCTCTCAAACCCACCTAGTACAAAGACTATGAAGAGAAGATCCCCAAGAACTACATCGTTTTTGTTTTTCTCATTTCTCTAAAAACTAAAAGGGGATCCCAACAAGCCCTATGCACCTTCGTATTTATGTCACTCAAGAGTCTTTATCAGGACAAGCCATGCGATTTCATCAAACCCCTCGTGCTAGACTTTCCTTCACCATGAAACTCTGTTTGGTAAGAGATCTTTAGGACCACCTAGAATCTTAGTACCACTAGAATACTTTCTTTGTGTACTTTCCTTTATGTATATGCTCGAGATTCCCCATTTGGAAAAGATTTGTAGTCTCCTCAGACTCTTGTACAGCTCCTTCCTTCATCGCGAGACTTTTTTGACAAAAAATCGAGAACGTTTACAATCCTAGACCAGCTATGATTCTTTCCTTGTTCTAGAAATATCGGATTCTTTCCTTGTTCCAGCAAAACATTTCTTAGATGAGCTCCCCAAGTTTTGTATTTGTCTAAGACCAAGACTCTTGTCTTGTATAAGATTATAAAAATTTTGTATGCACGTAGTGCTTGTTTGTTAGAGCATGTGTCCCAACAAAATTGCACACCGCATCCGACTTTGTCGCACACGTCCCTCCAACATTCTCGACAAAAGTCCCACTCCATGCCCGATAAAGTCACACACGCTTTAGTCTCTCCTGTTGTCTCGACACCATCGCACACTAATCCAAACAAAGATGCACACACTTCTCGTTACTCCAATTGGTCATCACCTTTCCAATGATAGATTTCAACTGGCCCATAGCGCTGCCTCTCGCAAACGCTCTTCCAGCTCATTGGTGCTGCTTCAGCACGGCGTAGCATTACACAAACGCTTCTCCAATTCAGTATTTTAGTTGTTGCTCAACCAACATCACACTCTGGATGATACATTGGTGAGATTGTACCTAAATAACTGTTGAACCTGTACTAAGAAACTCAATAAGATCCTCATTCTGATACTATTGAAATATTAACTATTATACGGAATGGGATTACTTTATTATTTTTGCATAATTTAAATATCTCTATTACATCTTATAACTTAAATATTTTATGAATTAAACTATAAATTATAGCATATTATTTATTAAAAAATAATATTTTAATTAAATAATAAATTATGGTACCAATATTATTAATTTAGATTAAATTTTACAGTAATAACTAATAAATGGAGATAATTTTAATTTTCAAGGGAACTAATCGCAACGCAACTTTAGAGATTGCACCATTCCAAAACCTTACGGGGATTTTTACTAGGGGTGCTTATCGAAAATTCGGTTTGGTTTTGGCCAAAATCGAACCCGAACTGATAAGGTTCTGTTTATGATTTTGGTAGTCCATTGCAAATGGCGATTAAACAATCATCATTGACAATTCTTTTTGTTTAATGTAATAATAGACTAAATCAAAATAACTCTATTAAATTTCAGTGATTCAATTAATGAAGTTGTTGGAATCCACACATCATGATCAAATGACGCAATGTATTTTGGGTCTCGACGGAAATAGTCTCTTTGTATAATTATAATGATAAGACTGCATACATCTGACCCCCTAGACCCCAACTTGGTTAGGAATATACTGGGCAAGTTTTGGTGTGGTGGTAATCGATACTGATGTGAACCCTTGACGAACTTGTGTTAATATTCCACAAACGATCTATACTTCAAGAAAAGAAGAGGGACGAATTTGTTGTTCCTTATGCCTGATGAACACGATTTGTGTCACCCAACAAAAG
>JAOWBN010174104.1:0-30572 GCA_028565015.1 Pinguicula moranensis
ACAATAATAAAAACATAGAAGAATTTTCAGCATGAATAAAATACAAACAAGAATCATAACTACTCCTTTTAACTCCGAGATCTAACATAAAAGAATTAAATCTTTTATATCATTGTCTAGGAGCTTGTTTTAATCCATATAATGATCTTTTCAACAAACATTCAACATCATATTGTTGTGTGTCAATAAAACCAAGTGGTTGTTCCATAAAATTGTTTTCTTCTAACTCTCCATTTAAAAATGCAGTTTTAACGTCAAGTTGTTCAATCTCAAGATTAAAACAAGTATCAAACATTATTCTGATCATTTCGTACTTAACAACGGGAGATATTTTTTCAATATAATCAGTTCCTTCTCTTTGAGAAAAACCTTTAGCTACTAACCTAACTTTAAACAACTTTGGATCAGTAGGTAGTGTTCCTTCTTTTATTCTATACACCTATTTACCTCCTGTAGTTTTTTGATTTTTAGGTTTAGGAACTAAGATCCAAGTCAGATTTTTCCTAAGTGAATTCATTTCATCAAGCATAACAAGTTTCCAATTCTCTGAATTTTCACAAGCAATTGCAGCATTATAAGTTTCAGGTTCAAAAATACAAAGATTATCACTAACAGAGAAAGCATAATCAAGCAACTCAGCAAAGTTTACATATCTAGCAGGTGACCTCCTATCATCTAAGTTATCATCTATTGATCTTGAAGAGTCCATTTTAAAAGCAAAAAGAGAACCTTTCACATTAATTAAACTAGGAGCAGATTTAGATGCATATAAAAAGTTCAATTTAGTCCACACAGATATTGGATCTTCATCGCAGTCAAGTTTCCTAAGCACGGAATTAGATAAATTCAATATAATCTAATTATAAGCTTTTACTTCTTGAATTTTCTTCTTAGATTCTTTAGGTCAATCATTAGTATTTTCTTTAAGTGCATAGTGCACCCTATTATGAGATAAATGTATTTTCATGCGCCTAGACCAACTATTAAAGTCCCATTTTTCCATAAAAAAATGACACATCAACATTAGTTGACATGATTTTTTTCTCATGTTTAACAATATCTAGAAAAATTGTTCAAAAATTTTCACTCACAAACAGATAAGATTCAGAATATAGGAGTTTGAAAAACAATGTGATTGTAACAATATGATATGAAACTGATTCAACATGTAGATTTATAGACTCAGACACTTCAAAGAATATTGAAGTTATCTAAGCCTTTCAACTTATCAAACAATCTTAGAATAATCACAAAGCATGCAAAGGCAAAAAACATTTTAAGGAACACAAGAGTCCCTTTAAACTGCACACTTAAAGAAAGCTTTAAAGAATCAACAACAACGTTCCACACCTATTCAACGACAAGCCACTAATAAAGCGAGTAAAAGAGATTTAAAAAATTAAAAACAGAGAGTTACCTATCCTAGCTCTCGCTAGGATGTTTGAATAATGTCAATTCCTTGCTTAGATCTTGTTGTAAAACTGTGAATCCGACTTCGTTCCACGCTCACCACACCACTGTTGAGAATTTTTGGTCGGATTTCTTGCACAATTCTCACAAGATTTATTAGAATAGTTTGGTTTAAAAGAAAACTGTAAAAGCAAAAATGTAAAGAGACACATTTTAATGCCCATGGTTCACCGTCTCCTTAGATCCGACTAATTCACATTGAGTTCCAGAATCGAATGCCCCCGTAGCTTATATTAATATTCAAAAGATCACCAAATATTACAAGATACAAGTCCACAAGTCTGAATTTCAAAAGCAGAAAAACATGCAACTAGATCTAACATAAAAATGCCTAAAATATATCAAGATGAAGCCTAAAACGTGCCAAAAATATCACTTAAACAGCAACTAGAGCAGCACCTAAACAACAACTCTAAATCTAAAAAATTGGTGTTAAAACTGTTACAAAATGTATACAAAATTGTAGATCTCGCACAGACAGAGTGATCTCACCGATTGAAATCAACAAAAGAGGCTCTGATCGGTCGGAAAATTAGAGATTTTTGGCGGCGAATCTCAAAAACAGAGAGAGAATAGGAGAGTTTCGAGAGACAGAGAGAGGAAGTGCAAGTAAAAGTGACTCAATTTTCAATAAACGCCTTTTATACTGAATTTGTGGATGGATCCTGACCATTAGATCACCTTAGATCGATGGATTCAAACCTGCCAAGAGTAAGTAACATTTTCAAACGTTGGATCTCTTTCAACGAACACTCAGGATTTTGACCGATTTCATCGCTTAAAGTTGGCCGTTGGATTGTGTCAGACAATCAGATGGTTGTGACTTTTCGAATTCAGCTTCTTCGATAAGCTTCTCTAAGGACCATTGGATTAGATCTCAAATATACCGATATGATAACTTCAAGTAGCTTCCAAGAGAAGCTTTTCTCATTAAAACAAACGGACGAGCAAGATTAAATATCTCATTTAAGCGCCAAACAATTAATAGCCACACAATTATTCAAGATTAACGATCATGATTAAATCTCTCAATTTAAGTGTCAACATGTAATAGCCACACAATCAGAAAAATGAACAATCAAGATTATAAGAGTAGTAATGGTATTTTGGTAATTTTGCAAATAGAAACGATATTTCTGTAATTTCAAAGTAGGAACTTTTGGGTAATTTTACAAATACAAATTGAAAATAAGGCTAAAACAACAAAATTACAAAATCATTTAAGAATATTTTTGGTACTTCACTCAACAATTTTCCAGAGTTGAGAGTCTTTATACCCTTGAACAATTACTAGTTGCATGTTTACCTTCGCTCGCTCTTTCATTTTCAATTTTCTTATCAATTTTCTTTTATGCCCTAACAGGTTGGTCGTAGCCAAGTCCGAAGAGCTAGTTTCTGAATTTAAAAAAACATGCTCGACTTTAATTTTTGTATTTTTACTCCTCCGTGTTGGGCCACCCGGAGGTTTAAGATTTTTAGGAAAGGCGAGATACAATTTGAGGGAAAGAAAACGAGACTCAAATAAGGGGAACTCATTTTTCTAACAATAAAAAATAAAAAGTATGCATGGGGTGGAATGGGAAAGGGAGGCCACCACACCCTGCGGAAACAACAACTTGTATGTAGATGCCTTAACCAACAATCTTAGTTCAATCTCTATTTACGAGATTAGCATTTAATATTAAAATTCAACAATAAAAGATCTTCATAGGAGCTCAAAAAATTAATTTTCAGACCATGTTGTTGGAAATGTCTAAGGTCTATCAAGTGGTTTCTAAGCTACACACGAAAGAATCATCTCATACCCCTCTAGCTGAGAAGAGTTCTGTTTATCCATGAAGCTTATCACTTTCAATGTTCGTGGCTTAGGTAGCATAGACAAGAAAGGAGAAGTGAAGAATCTGATATGGAAGGAGAAGGCTGACTTCATTGGCCTTCAGGAAACGAAGTTATCTACTATTGATGAGAAGCTATGTACATATTTATGGTTTGATTCCAACTTTGATTGGTGCTATTCCAGGGCTGATGGTATGTCTGGTGGGCTTTTGTGTCTATGGAATAAGAGCAAATTCCATAGAAACAGCATGTTTGATGGTGAGGGCTTTCGAGGTGTGTCAGGTCATTGGACTGGGGATACTGTACAGTCTCACATTGTCAATGTGTATGGTCCGGGTAATCTTCAGAAGAAACTATCACAATGGCAGGCTATAACATACTGCCTGGTGCCCTTCAAGGATGAAAAATGTTGTGTATTTGGTGACTTTAATGCTGTGCTTGCACTTGATGAGAGGAGAGGAGTGGCTGCTCATAATTTTGCTCATGAGGTGATTCTGTTTAACCAATTTGTTACTGACCTGAATTTAGTGGATTTAAAATTGGAACGCAGAAGATTCACATGGTCTCTGAAATCCCTTCAAGCTATGAGTCATTTAGATAGATATTTGGTAAACAGCAAGTGGTTAGACAATGGTGACTCTTAGTTGCAGGCTGCAATGGACAAGGGGGGCTCGGATCACTGTCCTGTTGTCCTAACTTCTAAGATACTGAATTGGGGACCAATCCCCTTCAAAGTTATGGATGCATGGCTTCTTGATAAAAGCTACTGTGATATGGTTAATCAGTCATGGGCTCATATTGTGGTGGAAGGTTTCTGGAGTTTCAAACTCATGAACAAAATTAAGATACTGAGAGAGATGATCAAAAGCTGGAACCAGAATGCACCCAGGAACTTAACAGAAGAAAGACAGCTGATTCTTCAGAGCATCAAGGCATTTGAGCTATATGCTGAATCTGATAACCCTCCCAGCTTGGATCAGCAACAGCTTGTTGACCTTCAAAACAGATTGGAGACACTCACGAGTAAACTGAACAGCTCACTATTTCAGAAATTTAGGCTGCAATGGATCCAACAAGGAGATGAAAATACATCCTTTTTCCACAATAGTCTGAAATCATCCAGAGCTCATAACAGGATCAATGGCATTTGGGATGGTCCTAACTGGCTGGAGGACCCGGTTCTTGTTAAAGAATGCTTCTTCAAGCACTTCAAAGAAAGATTCACAGAGAAGATTGGGGTAAGACCGCGCTTCTGTCTCAGCCTTAGAACTCTGGATCAACAACAAAAATAGTTTCTGCAGCTTCCATTTTCTAAAGCAGAAATCATGATTGCTGTAAATGAATGTGGGAGCAAAAAGAGTCTGGGACCAGATGGACTCAATTTTAATTTCATCAAGCACTTCCTTCATACCCTCAAACTTGATATTATTCAACTGATGCTGGAATTCTATCGGAGTGGTAAATTAGTTAAAGGAAGTAATGCCTCTCACATTGCTTTATTGGCTAAATCATCCAACCCTGTTCATGTCAAGGATTTCAGACTTATATCCCTCTCCGGCTGCATGCCAAAGATTATATCTAAAGTCCCAGGGTAAGGAAAGTAATAGCCAGACTGATCAGTAACACGCAAACGACTTTCATACCAGGGAGGAAGCTTATTGATGGTGTGATAGTTGCTAATGAGATAGTTGATTATCTTAAAAAACCCAGAAAAGAGGCTCTTATATTTAAGGTGGACTTTGAGAAGGCTTTCGATACTATCAGTTGGGATTATCTGCTGCAGATCATGTCCTTGATGGACTTTCCCCCCTCCTGGAAGTGGTGGATAAAGGGTCTGCTGGAGTCCTCTTCTACTTCAGTTCTTGTGAATGGGAGCCCTACAAATGAGTTTTATCCATCATGCGGTATTAGGCAGGGTGACCCCTTATCTCCCTTTCTTTTCCTCCTTGCAGCCGAAGGTCTCTCAGCTATGATTAATAGTGCAACTCAACAGCACATCTTCTCTGGACTAAATGTAGGTAGAGGGGATTTTACTATATCACATCTTCAGTTTGCAGACGACACCATTATATTTGGTGAAGCTGAATGGAAAACAGTAATAGCCTTCAAAGCTATTCTTCTCAACTTTGAATTGGCATCTGGTTTGAAAATTAACTTTGGTAAAAGCAAACTCATTGGTGTGAATGTCTCTCCTTCTATCATTGAGGACATGGAAACTTTTTTAAACTGTAAAACTGATTCTATCCCCTTCGGTTACTTGGGTCTTCCAGTTGGATAATTGGCAGCCAATTATAGCTAAGTTCAGTAAGACACTTTCAGCCTGGAATCATAAGCTTCTCTCTGCTGGTGAGAAACTGACACTACTAAATACGGTGCTATCTGCTATCCCTACACATTATTTCTCCTGTTTAAGAGCCCCAAAAATCGTCATCAAACAGATAACAAAGGTGCAAAGGGATTTCTTTTGGGGTACCACTTCTGACAGGAAAAAATGTGTTTGACTTCATGGGGAAAGATCTCTACCCCTGTTTCAAATGGTGGTTTAGGTGCTCGGTCTCTTGCCCCTTTCAACTCTGCTCTGCTAGGTAAATGGGGAATGTTGATTCTCAACTCTGACCTCTGTCCACTGAATGAAGTATTGAGATCCAAGTATGGTGGCTCTGCCATCAGCGTTGCTGGATTCAGAGTTCTGCAGCCTCGAGATTGGGCTATTCAGGCAGGTAGGCCAAGGGGAAGACCGCATGGTAGTGCTTATGCTTCTGAATGGTTAACAAGCATACAAGAGAGCCTGAATTATCCATGGTTCACTGATAATGTGACTCTACAACTCGGAGATGGAAAGAGGATTAGATTATGGACTGATAAGTGGCTGCTTAACCAGCCTTTGGCAGATACATTCCCAAGACTTTTCAGCATTGAGAGGTGCAGGGATATAACTGTGAATGAGGCAGGTTACTGGTGGTATTGTACATGGTTTTGGCAATGGAGATGGAGAAGGACAATAAGTTCTTCTGAGCAATCTGATTTTGAGGATTTAGTGAGCTCTCTGCAGGGTATTTCTCCCCTTGCTCACTCTCCGGATAGGTATATATTTAGGCTAAATCAACAGGGGTATTCTACAAAGGAAGCTTACAATAACATCACCGCAGGAGCCCTTCACGTTTTCAATGACACACATCTTGCACAAACAAAACTCATCTGGAGCAGTTTTGCTCCAAAGTAGGTGTATTTTCGCATGGAAATTTATCCAAAGTGCATTGCCCATCAAGGACACCCTTCAGAGGCGTGGAGTAATCCCTAACAATCAGGTAATCTCATGCCCCACATGTCAAGCTCAAGATGAAACCATTGAACATCTATTTTCTGCGTGTCCCACGGCCACCCAACTGTGGCAAAGTATCACTTCATGATGGTCACTGTCGGATCAAGGAGGTGGGACATTAGCTCTTAACTTGCAAGATCATTCCTATCTTGCCCCAGTAGGAGTGAATATCCATGCTTGGAATTGTATCTGGTTGGCTTCAATATGGTTCATCTGGAAGGTAAGAAATTGTGCCTATTTCATGAACAAAATGCCTAACAATTTTCTGCTTCTCCATTCTGTACAGATGAACGTATGGTTGTGGTTAAGGGCCAAAAAACAGGAGCTTTTTTTTTACAGCTTTAATGATTGGCTACTACAACCAAAGGTATGTGTAGGCTTTTCAAATCTGTAATCTGTGCAAACCTGAGCAATAGATTCTTCAAACGTAATGCTTAAGGCAAATCCACTATATGTATATGTTATCTGTGCACAATGAATCTCTGTCCTTGTGCTACTTCCTCAAGGTTCAGGTTAGGCACAAGACCTGAAGAGTACGTGGAATCAACAAGACTCCGGGTGGTTCAGTACACTTGGACAAAAAGGAAGTTCTCTTCTCCTCAACCATGAAATTGAAAATTTACACTACATTACACTGTTTTTTCAACTCGGTACAGGTTAGGTATTATCATGGGGTCATAGGTCTCCCTGAAGCAGTTGGAAAAATTACTTCAAGCTTGCTGGAAGTTTGATGAGTGCATTTAGATCATCGAACGCACAGTATGATGATCCTGATATTCTTGACAGTTTGGTCAGACATAGTTTATGCTCATCAAGCACTCTACGAACTGTCTGAATGGTCCCTAAAGGATGGAAGCATGATAACAGGTGAAAGTGGCACCATTATGCCAACAAAGACACACATGTTCTAGCACGAATACATGAGATGATTTGAAGATTCATGTAAATGGTGTCAACTGTTCACTCCATTAGCTATTACAATGGGACTATGCAGGGGCTAGCCTTCCAGATCGTTAAATCTGTGTAAGGAGTTCGCCTAATTACAAATTGTTTGGCCAGTGAGAAGACAACTCAAAATGGTTGTCTAGTAGGTAGCTTGCTTTCATTGTAAATTATAAATATTTCATATTTATAAAAATTTGGCTTACCAAAAAAAAAAAGATCTTCATAGGATTTCTTTTTGAATGGACTCAGCACTCATTAAATTGTAAATTGATAAAAAAAAAATGCAATTTTTTACTAGAGACAAAGGCCAAATACCTAATTAAATGGAGATTTTTGGTGAGAACTTTTTGATAATTATCAGTACGAATTTGAGTAGTTTGATTTCTATTGATATCAATCGTGATCCAGGCCAGAATAAATATAATTTTTTTTTCTCAAAATGTTATAATATGATTCATATTCAAATTACTTGAAATTCCATGATGTGATGGGTTCAAATGTATTGACCCAAGTTCTTTTGTATTTAATTAAATTAGCCAATATTCACCATTGGTCGATCGGGTCAGAGTATGTACATGCTTAGGGAATATAATGGTGAACGTGGGTGGGTTTAATAAAAAAATTAGGTTCAAGCCAATAGATTGTAAATCTGCCAAAGAGCCGTACGTAGGTTTAGGAATTTTTCCAGTATGAAAGAAAGTGTTGCATGAATATAAAATATAGAGAGACGCCTATGGCCTATACCAGTCTATGCCGTGATTTTAAGGGTTCTAAGATATCCATATATACACAAGTTGTTTCCTATTAATCATATAACTAACATATACTAGATATTAACAATATCAGTGACTAAATCTCAACATCGTCCTTCCAATTGAGGTTACAAGTTTCACATTCCCAATTTGTACGACAGTCGTAGAGGGATTTGCTTCAAACAAGTTTTGTCAGAATGTCACCCAGTTGGTCTTCTTGCGTCACAAATGACAATTGAGTAACTTTTTCTTCCAAATGATTTTCTTAATGTAGTGTCTATCGATCTCTACATGTTTAGTTCGATTATATTGAACTAGATTGTGTGTTGTATCAATTGTTGCTTTGTCATCACATAATAACTTCATTCTTGGTCTTGGTTCATGTTAGACAAAATATACAAATAAGTCTAATTGAATTAATTAAGGTAATTATTTGTTAATTATCTAATATTAAAAATTCTAATTAGGGTTACCATTTTAATTAAGTTTATGGTCAATTATGTAATTATACGTTAATTAATAAATCGTAATCTTTCCCTATGAATATAGTGTTCAGTACACTTATTTACTATTTCATAATTCCTATTCTCAAGTGTTGAGACCCAGAAACATATATACAGTTTCTCTCGAATTGTTGTTTTATCATTTGTGAAAGTGGAGATCTGGGTATGTGGATTACAAGGAGACTCTGTTAGACTCCTCGTTCATGTTTGTGAAATAATTAGTCGGAAGATTATGGTTCTATAGGCTTCCGCATTAGATGTATGAATTTGTTGTCGTATTTAGTTCATTATTAGATAAGTTCTAATTAGATCTACAGTGGTATCAAAGTCAGATTTTGGATCTGATTATGTTCGTTTTGTTTTACGATTAATCCCGTAACTAATCCGATCTGTTCGTTTTATTTTTCCAGCATAAATTATCTGATTCAATTTTCATAATTGAGTGTCGCTCATGGTGGCGTGTGTATGTCACACGCCACACCAATTTTCCCCAAAGCCGTTGCTGTAGAATGGCGATGCGTGTACGTCATTCGCCGTGCCATATCTGCTTGACGGACACATTTTTATGCGCGTGCATCACGGAGACACCCAACGCCGCCGTCGGCGTGCCGCTACACCCATTAGACTAGAGGCGGGGCGACACGTGTATGTCACGCACCACCAATCGTTGTGCGTATGAGCGCGTAATCATGCCCAGACCAACTCCCTCAGCCTAGATCTTCGGATCCGATCGAAATTGGCCACAGACTATGCTTCGGGATGGTGCATGTTTTTCACACACCACTGCATCGATACGCATAGCGCACAAAAAACACCACGGTAATCCGAAAATGCAATAGTTTTCGGTGAAAGATGTCATCGCCGTGGTGGATCTGAAGGAGAATGGCAAAGAACAACGTTTCCTTTGTCATCACTTGGGCTAGGATGGCGAAAACACTGTGCCGACGGCAAAACATAGCTACGGAATCAGGCAAACGAGCGACGGGATGAAGTCGGGAGCAGACAACGGAGAAGACAGACGGAATCACGAGTATAATGCAAAGGATCACGCGAATCGCGCGATCCACAAGGTTACACCACAGACGGATTTCATCCGAAAGGGTTTTGACGATTGTTGAAACCCAGCGTGCGTTATTTCCGTTTTATACTTTGGCCGCAAATTTAAATTGGCGCCCGACTCAATTTTTTTATAATTGTTTTTGAAGCATATTGGGCCGCAACATTTGTTTTGAATTGGGCCAATCCATTTCTTTTAAACCTTTGGGACATTTCAATTGTTTAAACAAAATAAATGGGCCAATCGATTTTGTTTTTTAAACCTGGGCCAATTTCTTGAAAACCTTTAGGCAATTAGTTTTAATTATGTGTTAAATGTCCAAATGTTTTATGTGTTAAATAAAATTTCTAGTATGAAGTTTGCTAAGTGCAATTTAATTATTAGTTTGCATGCTTAGGAATTAATTTAATCTGCCTAGTGCAATTTAATTCTTAGTATGCATGATTAGGAATAATATTCTAATTGCAATTTTAATTTCAAGCATGCTTATTTTATTAGAGAATATGTTTCAAACTAATAAAATTAATGAATAAATAATTATTAACTATGTGTTAATAATTCAATTATGATAATCAGAATCATATTATCATAATTATTTTGAATTTCAAAAGAAATCCACGGTAATCGTGTTTGTGGGAGGTCGCACTGCATGTACCCCGTGGATTAGTCGAACCACACCCGGATACCATGGATATCAAAAAACAAATGTGACAATTCGTTTGGCTGTATGTGTTACTATATATTTTTACTTGAATTTGTTTCAATATGTGAAAGTTTGATTTTCCTAAGAAATTTTCAGTTATTTAGACGTGATTATTATTAGCTTAGCAAAATTTTTGAACGTATACATAATCTAAAATTCCTCACAGAAAAATCTATTTTAAAAATTGTGTCTAATGTCCTTCTTAAAATATACTTGTAAAAATGGCACCCCATAGTCTTATAAACGAGTTCTCTTTCAGTGATAAGTTAACTGGATTAGACTATGACATCTGGTCCATGAAGATTCAGTATCTCCTGCACGAGAAAGACGTTCTTGAGCATATAACCATGGAAGAACCCGCGAAAATCTTACCAACCTACGAAGCATGGGCCAAGAAGGATCGCAGTGCATACTATGCTATGTTTCACTGCTTGCATGACGACGTGATTGGCACGCACGATGTAGGGCCCATGGCAAAGTCTATATTGGACAAACTCAACGAGAAATACAGCCAAACATCAGCTACAATGCTTTGTCATTGCACTTAATTGACTCAGTACAAGACTGATTCAAGTCGACCTGTACTTGAGCACCTCCCCATTATGAGTACCATACTGTGCGATCTCAAGGCTGGCGGGATCAACATTACTGTGTTCGAACAGGTGAACAATGTGATCCGTTCACTACTTGATGAAAGGGAAGACAGACGTTGGATTACTTTTAAAACTCTGATGAATTATGATGTGAACATTAAAGGGTTGAATGCACTTAACAAATAATGAGCATGAAGACGAGAGCTTGCAAGATTCCGCGCCCCCTGCCAAAGTTTTTCTTACTCATGGGAGAAACCCTATGAGTAACAAGAAATTTGGTAAGCCATTGAACAAGACTTAGAAATCCGTACAAAAAAAGAAAATTACTAAAGAACCCAAGGCTCATGACCCAAAAAATATGGCACGTGTAAAGTGCTACAACTGCGGAAAGAAAGACCACTACTCTTGGGGCTGTTCCGATCATAAAAAAGGTACCATACTATCCAAATAACCTCAAATTGTGCATTTGCACCCATGCATTAGTTGCTAACTCCTTTCCTAAATGGATTGTTGATTCAGGAGCATCCCAACACGTAGTGAATGACTGTACTGGATTTGTCGAGTTTCATCGCTGTGGCGGTGGAACACGAAGCGTAACCATTGGAACGATAGTGAAGAGGATGTCATCGGTATTGGCACATACAAACTCCAACTTTGTAGCGGGAACACATTGCTGTTATACAACACAATCTATGTATCGGGAGTTTGCTATTTTCTAGTTTCAGTTGTTTCTTTGTTATAATTAGGTTTTCATTTAATTTTCATCCTAGTGGATTGAAAATTGTTTACAGTGACGATGTGTTTGATCACGGCTCATACAAACATGGTTTTGCATTCCTAATTTGGATGATGTTTATAGTGATTCTATTAATTCATCCCTTGCCTTAGTTTCCAACAATGAGGGACAACATGAAAGAAAAGTAAGTACTCCACACTTTATGCTTAACGAAAATGAGTGTCAACATGAAAGAGAGGTAATTCCTCAATCTTTCATACTTAGAAACGAGACTAGTTCTCAAAATCTAGACCATGACGATGTGACTACTAGGCCCACGAACCATAGGGTTAGTGGGAGCAGCCTTCACACAACGTCAACCCCATGAGCCCAAGGGATAGTGGGAGCAGACTCTCAGCCAGGCAAGTAGAAGATCCTATGATCCAAAGGAGTAAACGTGGAAAAATTCCGCAACGATACTTGCAGATTGAGGAAAACGTATTCTTTTGCAATCTTATGGAAATAGAAGATCCCACCTTTTATAACGAGGCTATGGACTCACCTTATAGAGAAAAATTGCTAAGTGCCATGAGAGATGAAACTGACTCGATGCAAATAAAAGAGGCTTGGGAACTTGTTGATCCACCACATCGCCGAAAATCGATTGGATGCTATTGGGTATTCAAGGTTAAGCACGGTGCGCATGGATCAATTGATAAGATCAAAACCCGACTCGTGGCGAATGGTTTTACCCAAATCGAAGGTATATATTATGAAGAGGCATTTTCTCCTGTGGTGAGGATTGCTTCTATTCGCCTAATTATAGCCCTGATTGCCCATTTGAATCTCGAACTATTTTAAATGGACGTAAAGAATGCATTCTTCAATGGAACACTTGAGGAAGAGATCTACATGGATCAACTTATTGGGTTCATCTTAGCAAGTCAAGATAACAAGGTATGCCGTCTTAAAAGATCTATATATGTACTTAAACAGTCTTCCGGATTGTGGTACTTCAGGTTTCATGAGGCCATTACTTCGTATGGTTTCACCATAGTAGATAAAGATCACTATGTGTTTGTCCTAAACAAAAAGGAAGGAATCATATTTCTCTTCTTATATGTCGACGACATACTACTTACTGAAAACAACATGGGAATAATCAATGTCACTAAATAATGACTATCCTCCGTCTTTGAGATGAAGGATGTGGGTGAAGCTAGGTATGTCCTAGGCGTGGAGATATGTACAAATCGTTCTAAGAGAATGTTGGATTTGTCCCAACATGCATATATAAACAAAATCTTAGCTAATTCAGGATGCATTACTCAAAACCCGTTGATATCCCTATTGATAAGGGTTTGGCACTAAACCTTAATCAATGCCCAAAAATGGATAACAAAAAGGACGAAATGAGCAATGTTCACGATGAAAGTGTTATAGGTAGTTTGATTTGCGTCATGTTATGTAAACGACTGGACATCTACTTCGCGGTTGGGTTGGTGAGCCATTACCAAAGCAACCTGGGGCCTGCTAATTGGCCCAAAGTCAAGAGGATCTTTCGTTACATTCGTGGAACGACTGATCTAGTGTTATCAAGAGTGAGACCTGTGTCTAAAGGGATTCACGAATGCTGATTGGGGAGGTGACCTGGACAAGTCCAAATCAACCTCTAGATATGCTTTCATCCTGGGTGGAGAAGCTATATCTTGGTGCAGTAAGAAGCAAGACTGCATCGTTTTGTCAACCATGGAGCAGAATATATCGCGTGCAGCATAGCCATGCAAGAGGCACTTTGACTTGTAAGCTTCCTATAGTACCTCGATTCAACTTCAAGGTCCGATGATCATGTAGAGCTGAACTGTGACAATGCTGCAACGATTCAATTCGCTAAGGATCAAAAATTCCATAGGAAGATAAAACACATCCAGAGACGTTACCACTTTGTTCGAGACACTGTCAACATTGAAAAAAATAAGTAACAAGTATATTCCTACCGACAAGATGATCGCTGATTCAATGACCAAACCCATTCGTAGAGATGTGTTTAGAGCTCATGTCATGAGTTTAGGATTACGTAGGGTTTGATCATTTCTTGTAAAGGATAAGGATATATTTTTGTAACAATTGATTATAAAATAAATTGAAGTTTTCTTTCATTTTGAGCAATACTCTTGTGTATGCAATCAGTTAATAAGGCACAATAAATGTCAAAAAAACTAAATGATTGGCCCTATCACACGGGAAATCGTCCTTATACTTGTGTTGCATGAAGGATGAGACTAATAAATATTTTGGACAGTCAGTAGGTCTGAAATGAGATTCTAAGTGAATCGAATGTGAAATGTCTCGGTTTTCATATTAAATTTTTAAAGCCGAATGTAGAAGATAAAGACTAAGTGTATTTATCAATGGCTATGATTCGCATTGCATAAGTAACTAACTAGCCCACCTAAGTGGGAGTCATGCCATGACACACGTATCATACTGTGTGTGCTACAGAACGACCATTGTGAAAATGACAAAAGAATCCCTTGATTGTCATTGTGTGACCACACAGACATACATTTGTCCACTTAGATGTTACTCTTTAACTTAAAACTATGGTTTGAAGTTGAGGTTTGATGATGCTACTTTAGTATATTTTCCATGGGTCAGGATCTATATAGTCCATCGGACCATGCTAGAAAAATAGTCGAGTTGATACGGATGGTCATTAGTATCTAAGGAGAAATCTGTCTAACTTCATCATATTTTCCATGGCGGTTACATTAAGTATGTAACTAAATATTGTATAGCTTAAAGGGATACGTAGCTATCGATGATGTGAAGAAGATTTGGAGTATCGTCACTTTAAAAGTATCATATTAGTTAGATGGTGACTTAATATGACACTGTTATTTACTTTTTGGCCGTACGACTCATTTCTCGTACGAAGCGTCAGAAGATTTTGAAAACTGTATTTTTTAATACAACTTATGTAGTCAAGTGGGAGTTGTTAGACAAAATATAAAAATAAGTCTAATTGAATTAATTAATATAATTATTTAGTAAATACCTACTATTAAGAATTCTAATTAGGCTAGGATTATACCATCCTAATTAGGTTTATGGTCAATTATGTAATCATACATTAATTACCAAACCCTAATCAGTACGTTTATTTACTACTTCACAATTCTTATTCTTATGTGTTGAGACCCACTCAGAAACATATATACAGTTTCTCTCGAATTGTTGCCTATCATCTGTGAAGGCGGAGATCTGAGTACGTGGATTATAAGGAGACTCTAATAGACTCCTGGTTCATGTTCATGAAATAATTAGCCTTAGGATTAAGGTCCATATCGAGAAAACATAATACCCTTTCCTGGTGACCCTTTCAAATATCTTAGTATTTTCATGATGGCATCCATAAAATTTTCACTAGGACTATGCATAAAATTACTAACAACTCTTACAACATATGCAATATCTAGTTGTGTTTGAGACATATAAATTAACTTCCCCACTATGAGTTAATATCGCCCTTTATCCATTTGTTTCTGGTATGGAAATATTCCCAATTTACAATTCTGCATTATTGGAGTGTCTGCAGGCTTGCAATCAACCAACAATTCTCCTTATGTTAGGATGGAAATCGGTGTCCAAAGCCCAATCATCAAGAACTTCAAGTTTTTTTATTTGGTTTGACATTCAAAAAAATAATGCCGGTAAATAAAAGTACACATTTAAAAACAATATAAAATAAAACAAGAAGATGAAACTACACTACGATTAGAGCAGGGAAAAGTAGCCCGCGGACCACACCAGGCTTGTACAAAGCACGGCGGGTCGTTGACCTGGAGGGTGGGCGAGTTACCTGATCGTTGACCCTGTGAGCTGGAGGGTCGGGCCTGTGTCGCATTTTGTGCGACCTTGGCCTGTTGTGTCAGATATTTTTCCGACTCGGCGGACGACTCGAAGGATGGCCCGACCCTTTCTTTTTAAATAAAAATATAATTAAAAAATTCAAGCCGACCAGGAGGGTCTCCTGGCGGTATTTCGGCGGGTCAACCATAACCTGACCACAAATGGGTGACAAAAGCATAAAAATGGAATTCAAATTTAGATAATATTTTAATCATAATTAAAAAAATTAAATAGCAAAATATTAATATTTTAAAAAAATGCACAAAAAGCCATTGGGCACGGCGTGCACTAGTGTGCCCAATAGCCAAAATTTCAAAAAAAAAAATCATTTTATTAAGTGAGATTTCTAGACCTATAAAACTCGTTTCATTTTTTTCACACCAATCTCAATCTTCTCTTATTCTCAACTATTAGCTTTTTTTTGATAGGTAATTAGCAGATCGGGGTACCCCTCCCATTCGGGGTCAAGGCACCCAGTCAGGATTACTGCTGCTCTCCGACGGCTAACACTCCACCTAGGTGGAGCCCTATCCCGGTATCCTTCCGGCCCACTGGGCCCTTCGACTAATCCAGAGGTATCTGTCACAAGATTGGTATCAGGGGGAATCGAACACTCGACCTCACGAGGCAAGCCATGTGTGTCGAAGTATATCCACCACTAAACCAACTTGTTCGGATTCTCAACTATTAGCATTCCCACTCTCTTTAAATCTTTCATTCCGGTGCATTTTCTTTAACAAATTTTGCATTTCACCTTTTTCCAACCGCAATAATGTCGAAAAGAATTCTTATTTTTTCACCTCATGATTTCGACATTGATATTGATTTCGAGAATTTTATCGGTATAAATTTCGATTTGTAAAGAATCGAACACACCACCAATGCTACCGATTCTGGAGGCGGAGGAGGCGATAACACCATCTTCTACAACTGCTCATGGACGTGGTAGCTTCTACCCCTTTATCCTCAATCTCATGCTTAGCCTCCGATGACTCAACAAACTCAAGAGCAAGCTCCGGCTCAGGAGAAAGTAACTCCCGAATTTTTACCAATTTTTTTTACAAACTTCTGAATCCTGAGAGAGGTCTCGACTTTTTTTGGTGGACTGTTGGTTATGTCCAAAGGCATTTCAACACAAAAAGGTACGATTTCTTTAAAACATTAGAATAGTTTTTATAAAATTTCATTTTTTAAAAAAATTCTTCTTTATTTAAATTTTTAAATTTTTTGAGTTTCGAATTTCTTTTAAAATTTTGATTTGTTTTAAGTATCAAAATTCTATAAAGTTTCATTTTTTTTAAATTTTTTGATTTTTTTTCCAATTTATTTAAATTTGTATTTCTTTAAAGGTGTGGCTTATGGCTCATTTTTGAAATATATATTGACTAAGCACCACTATGTGTGGGTGTCGATCCTACACAAATTCAACTGTCTAGTTGTTGGATTTCTATCGCCAACTCAAGTGGATCCGGAGCTTGAGCTGGAGATGCAGGTATGTCTTCTAGTACTCATTTATTTCAGTATAATCCAAATAGAAATAGGGAAGGCCTAGTGGATTTAACTTGTTCAGAATACCTTTCGTTTAGATTTGCTGAAAGTTTAAATTTAGAAAAATTATGTGCGTACTCGTTATATCCTGCATTTAGTAGAGTTTCACGTAAATCACACATTAACCATATTGCAAAATCTTATAAGAAAAGAAAGGTAATTCATGTCAAGTTTTTTCGTTGCTAGACCATAAAATTTCTATATGTAGTGATATATGGTCAGATCACTGGCAAAAACATAATTACATGGGTGTTACTTGTCACTGGATAGATTATGAGTGAAATATATAAAAAAGAATATTAACGTATAGGTTGTTTGATGATGCATACACTGCGTAAAATATAACTACTATGGTTATGTTAATTTTAGAAGAATATAATTTAAAACACAAAATATATAATATTTTTTTAATAATGCATCTAACAATTATGCAACTGTAGATAATTTAAAAACGTTTTGTGATTCTTCTTTCTATGGTTGGTTTTTTTCGTATTCATTGTATTTGTCATGTTATTAATTTATGTGTACAATATAATCTTAAAACTATAGATTTAAGCGTTAACCGCATCAAACGTATAATAAATGTTTTGGTGGGTAAACCTAAGGTAATAAACGATTGGTTTAAATTTTGTAAAGATAATAATGTTAGGCCAATAAAACTTCTTTATACGTGTCAACCCGTTGGAACTCAACATATACTCTACTTCAACAAATCGTACCTTTTAAAGATTTATTGGTTAGTATTATGAATAATAAATACCAAAATATATATTTAAACACAAGTGATTGGTTAGAGTGTGAAAAACTTTTAGAATTATTAAAATATTTTAATAAATAAACTAAATTATTATCACACGTATAAAAACCAACTACTCATCTTATTGTACCTATTTGTGTTAATGTATGAGACATTATAACGACTTTTAGAAATGAAAATAATTTTACAGCTTGTATAGATACTATTAATACAAAATGGTGTAAATATCTTTTAGCTATACCACTACTTAATATTTTTGCCACCATTTTAGACCCCCAAATAAAATTAGAAGGTTTAAAAAAATCATTAGAAAATTATTATGATGATTTTGCCGATGATGATGGAATATTCATTGTCGACTATAAGCCTATAATTGTAAAAACATCTAGGTTATTAAATGAATTATATATAGAGTATCAAACCCGTTTAGGTATTCCGGTACAAACCCATGAGAGTGAGAGTGACTCAAGCAGTAGTGCTTCTGATGTAGCAGTACTAGAAAGAATAAATCAAACCAAACTAAACAAAACATACCGAGTAAATTCATCCCTTAGGCAGGGTTTGGGGAGGGTGAGATGTACACAGTCGTACCTCCACCTCTCAAAAGAGATAAGGAGACAGTTTCTATGGAGACTCCCAGCTTGAGAGTAAAAAAATATAAAAATTAAAAAAAATTAAAAATTAAAATAAAATAAATGCATAAATAAATCCATACATGAATAAATAAATACATGAATAAATACCTGACTGAATTAATAAATAAACAAATAAATACTATCTAGCCACTAGTCTATTCTACCTCCGTCAATCCAAAATCCAGTAATCATACATCTGTCATATATAGTTTTATATATCCTTAACCATAATACGACGAAGGTCATGTCCTTAAAGAGGCCCAATCACGCTAAATCTAATTGAACTTGTTCCTCCCACGGCCTCTTATGTCTCTCTCTCCCCCGCCTTCTTTCAACTTGGAGCCTTTCGACTATCCTGACGTGCTCGTTGACATGCCTTCTGCGTACATGTCCAAACCATTGCCATATCCCCTCTCTCAGCTTAGCACTGATGGATGCGACACCTAGCGTAGCCCTAAAGATCCCATTCGAAATCCCATCTAATCTCGTACAACTACACATCCATCTTAACATTCGCATATCCGCCATCTCAAACTTTTGCACATCTTAGGAAGAATGTGGAACATAATTAAATCTTTATCAAAATGCCCTAAATTCTTGTCAAGTTCCATTTACGTGGAATTTGATACGTATTTGATGACTACCTCTAAGATATAGCTCAGACAAGTGGCGGCGATTATAACTCATACTGGAATTTTGATATTCTTTATTGGTGGAGGAGAAAAGCATGAGAGATTTCGGTATTTATCAAAAATTGTGAAGGAAGTTCTAGCATGTCCGGTTTCAACCGTGGTCGTAGAACAAACCTTCAGCAATGGAGGGTATATTCTAGACGATCAACGTTCATTAGTGTATCCGATCATCTTTGAATATTAAACCTGCTTGAATGATTGGATAGCTGTTGAAAATAGAACCCAAGAATATGCAAAAAAACAAAGAAGAAGATCCATTCGAGGCGTGGGATATCGATATAGCATCGGCAAGCAGCACGAGTCCCACCAACGATTAGCGAGTTTTTCTAATAGGTGAGTAAGGTAAGAGAAATACGTGGGCTTTGATTCATTTAAGTATATACACATAAATGATACATAGACAACTTAATTATAAATGTTTTAACATTTAAAATTGAGCGCAAGCCCTAAATGTTAATTAAAAAAATACCCGGTGGGCCAACCTGGAAACTTGGCTGAAAAGGGCGGGAATCCATTTTTTGAATTCTAAATTCCAAATTCAAACTTTTTAATATTAATTAAAAAATAAAATAATATAAAATATTTGTATTCTGATTAATAAAAAATAAAAAAATAATGAAATATTAATATTTTATTCAAAAAATAAATAAATAAAGTAAAATTTGAAAAATTATGCTGCTAGATTTTTTTTAATTTTTTTTTTTATAAACTCTAAACCCTAAATTCTAATCCTAAACCCCAAATTATAACCTTAAACCCTAAATACTAATTCCTAAATTCTAACATTAAACCCTAAACTTATATAACTTATATAAAGTTATATAACTTATAAACTTTTTTCGATAAGCTTATTCATTAATAAAAATATGTACAAAGTCTTACCAATGGTAAGAGTTACAGAAAATAGAAAGAAAAAGAAAAAACTAGAGTCTAGAATCTAGGATCAGGAAACCAAGGTACTGACCATAATAAGGTTTTCTCTGTAAAGTGCAAGGTTTCTCTGAAAAGTAATTACAATATTTCTCTCTAAAATAAAGGAGGAACGAAAAATGAGCAAAATTGATCCGTTGACTCTCAGCTATGCATGCTGCCATATGAATGACTACAGGGGTCATTACCTTGCTAAAGACCCAGCTCTGTCTGTATACCTTATAACATAGGTCTGTGAGATTGCTGAAAACATCCTTTAAGCAAAGACTTAAAGATATTCAGCATTGATCTATCAACTGTCAGCTATGCCGGCCGCCAAATGACTCCGGGTATCTTTACTGTAGTAAATAGCAAGGTTTGGCATGTTTACCTTATAGCATCGTAGCCCTAAGATTTTTGTCACCTCCCTTGCTCCTTTTCTCAGTAGGTTGACTCATGGTAGTATCTCAAAGATCTGAAAGGGCAGCCAATGTCCCGGATCAACTCACTAAACTATACCATAATGAATTGAAATGATAATTATATAAGCCTAAATAAGAGGGGGTGTGTGAGTAGGGAAGAAAGCACTTGAACCGTGTCTCGGACCTCTATTAAAAAATGCCCCTTCATACCCTACATCAACATGAAAAAATGAGTGCAGTCACATCTAAACAAGGAGAATCATAACTTCCATTTCGATGGGAAGATGTTCAACTTTGCACATGACATAAATGAATGAAGCAAAAAACTAAACCTCAAAGGTGTTCCTTGCAACTTGGGTGGTTAGTAACCTCTCATTCAGACAGAACTACCTATCCTTTTCATTATCTGAATGGTCAGAGGAACATCTGTGAGGTTCAAGAGAAACTGCTGCATTGGGATTTTCACTGATATGCTATAATAAGCAACCTGCACTCAGAAAACCATAGATGTTGTAACATGTTAAATCTGAGCAGACCGAGGTGCACAAAGGAAATATGGTCCAGTTCAATGTATCATGACATGTTTAGAAACTCATATGCTATAAGTTCAGGGGGATGATCCGGTGGGGAAGAAGCTTCTGATCAATTCTTAACAGATAGATAAAGTTTTGGATGCAGGAATTATATAGATTCTGTAATCAGCATTAAAAAATGGAGGCAACTAATAGAATGCAGTAACCAATCACTAAACGAGAAGGGGAACTTCCTGGATTTCTTTGATTTTAGCCAGAGCGAAGTGGGCTTTTTGACATTTTAAATGATCTTGAATGCATCAAGATGTGTAGCCTGAAAATGACATGCATTTCTGGCCTACCAAATGTACCAAACCAAATAGAACCAAATGGATTTCCAGTCTGCCAGATTAGTCCGAGGGGGCTGCATTGAGGAGAAAACCTGCAGAGAGGGGGGTTGTGCAAGGTGGAGCAGTGGCTCACAGACTAACCATCTCCGGGCCTCCATCCGGACTTGGATAGTTAAGCCACAAGAAGAAAATAAGTGTGGCACAGTTTCAAGTGCAGAATTGCAGAAATTACATAGAGATATCTGGTTTTCGGGCATGATGCGCCTCCTCTTTAAGACTCCTTGCGTAGGTAGTGCATCTTGTAGCATAATCCCAAAAAAAATATGTATTTTCTTTGGAGCTGGAGTATCCCAGATGCTGGCTAGTAATGTGGATTCTTGATGGGAGAAGACTGGTGAAGTACCTGCAAAGATGTGGTTATAAGCTGCCTTGACAGAGTAGTGACCATCAGCATTACCTGAGAAGATAAATCTGTTTGCACCATTGGACTTCACAGAGTTATCTAGCAAGAAGGAGAGAAGGTCAGTTAGATCAGATACTTCAAATGTTCTCAGCTGCCTACGCCAGTTTCAGGACCATGTCCAAGAACCATTGGACCAAAACCCAGAATCAGATAAATAAACAGTAGGATCTGAAGTCACTCTATACAGCCTTGGGAATTGATCAGCTAGTAGAGTGTTTTTATGCCATTTGTCCTGCCAGAAACGAGTACCATCACCTCTTCCAACCTGAATCAGAGCATAAGCAACATGTATTCATGAGATCTTGAACACTATTCCACCAATGAGAAGCGTAGGCTCTTCCTCTCCTTTTGCCCCTCATTCTTATAGTTGGAATGGACAGTATGATTAATTCCTTCAAATCTCGAGCAGATAGGACTCCATTAACTCCATATTTGGATCTTAGTATTTGCATTGCTAGGCTCCTGTCTCCAGATAGAATTGTTTCTCCCCACTTGCCAAGCATGGCTTGATTAAAAGTGTGAAGACTGCGTATACCCAGTCCTCCATCTGCAGTAGCACTGGATAGTTTCTTCCAGGATGACCTGCAGATGCCTTTTTTATTTGGCTGTCTATTCCAGAAGAAAGCTCTTTGATAAGAGGTCAGCTTCTTTAGTATGACCCGTGGAGCTCTAAAGAAAGCAAAAAAGTGAGAGGGCAAAGCAGCAAGAACTGAGTTAAGCAGAATTAATTTACCACCAAAGGATAGGAATTTGTTTTCCCATAAATTGAGAGTGCGTTTGAATTTATCCACCACAGGAGACCAAGTAGCAGATTTTGCATGATTTGCTCCTAAATGAAGCCCCAAATATTTGCAAGGAAGGGGGCTAACTTTGCAGCCCATGAAAAAAGCCATCTCTTCTAAAGTATCAACATGAATTCCTAAGCCAATGAGGCTACTCTTTGAGTAGATGATTTTTAGGCTTGAAGTGATTACAAAATTTATGAGGATCACCTTGAAAGCTCTGATGGTTTGCCAATTAGCCTCACCCAAGAGGGGTGTGTCATCAGCAAATTGCAGATGACTTAAAGGTACTTTGTCCCTCCCAATCTCAATACCTTTAAATATGTTTAGCTCAATGGCCTTGGATAAAAGGACTGAGAGGCCTTCAGTTGCTAGCAGGAACAAGGGAGGGGATATGGGATCACCCTGGCGCAGGCCTCTCTTGGGGAAGAATTCATGTGATGGGCTTCCATTGACAAGAATAGAAGAGGAGGCAAAAGACAATATTTCTTGAATCCACCAAGTCCAACAGGTTGGAAATCCCATTTGCAGCATTATATCTTGTAAATATTTCCAGTTGAAAGTATCAAATGCTTTTTCAAAGTCAACTTTGAAAACGATAGCATGTTTTTTGAGCTTTCTTAACTCATCTATAGCCTCATTTGCGATCAGAAAATCATCCAATAATTTACTGCTCTTGATGAAAGCTGTCTGAGCATGGGAGATGATTTCCTCAAATATTACCCTGACTCTGTTTGCTAGCACCTTTGAGAGGATTTTAGGCATGATTCCAATGAGGGTTATAGGTCTAAAATCTTGAACTATCAGCGATGCATCAGTCTTTGGCACCAGAGTGATGTGAGCCGCATTAGTTTTGATAGAACTCTACAAAAAACTGGAGGATGTCATCTTTGAAAAGGTGTAGAAAGTGTTTTAAGAACTTGACGTTCAACCTATATGGACCCGGGATTTTCCCACTGCCACAATTTGAAATACAACCATAATCTCCTGCTCAGAGAAGGGAAGGGCCAGCATGACTTTATTGGATTCTGATAAACACCTAAAATGGATGCATTTGACTGAGGGTCTACACCATGCCTGTTCTGAAAACCTCTCCTCAAAGTGCCTCTTGAAAACATCCTTAACTTGATTAGGCTCCTCAATCCACTCATTTCTTGACCAACTGTGGAAATAGGATGTATTGGAATCACACTTCTGGATCCAGTTAACTCTTGACTTCTGAAAGGTTAGGCAGTCCAGCTTCCTAGTGATATCTTCCAGTTTAGCCCTCATGCTGAATCTCAACATTACTGGTGAGTTCTGCCTTTAATTCAAGCGCAGACAACTGAAGTAGAGTTTGTTTTCTCTCGGACTGAAGGTCTCTGGGAGCTGAAAGATTTCAAGATTAGATTCCTTCTCGAATAGCTTTAATTTTAACTTTGAGTCTGAAGCTCGCAAAACCATCTGGACAGGTATTAGAATAGATAACAGTCACCAAGGAATTGAAATCATCCAAAGCTAACCAATCATCAAGTACTCTGAAAGGTTTAGGCCCCCCAATTCAGAAACTTGTTGCAAAGAGATACTGGACAATGATCCGAGTCCATTTTATCTAGTCCACTCTGGATCTATTTTGCATCATGACCAATCTAGGGATCATTAATTAAAAATCTATCAAGCCTGCTCATTGCTTTCATTGACTTTAAGTACCAAGTAAATTTTCTCCTTTCCATTCTTAAATAATGGAGCATCATGCCGTCTACAAAGGTCCTGAAGGCTGCTATCTCAGGAGCATTGACACGGGTAGAGTTGCCTTTTCTCTCTCTCTGGTTAAGAACTGCATTAAAATTTCCCATCAGGCACCATTTCTCTGATTTCTTAGAACTGTGTATGCTGCGGATAGCATTCTACTGGATAAGCTTGGCTGATAGGTCACTTGCTCCATAAATGTTTAGTATATTAGCAGTTGTGGTATCATTGCACCAAAACCCTGAAACTTCTATAAAGCCATCTTCTGCATAGAAGTCTTGCTTACTAAATGCATACTTGTTCCAAATACAGAGAAGGCCACTTGATTGACCAATACAACCCTCAAAATACCAGTCAAAGATATCATCAAACCAGAGGCAAGCAATCAAATGTCTGTCTATAAATTCCATTTTTGTTTCTAGAACACTGAGCAAGTCTGGTTTCTGATTCCACACTAATTCTTTATGTCTTCTCTTCCTCCCCTGGCCACCAAGGCCTCTAGCATTATAGGTGATCAGCTTCATTCAGACGATGTCTCATCTCTAAGCCTGTCTGGAGGACATTGAGGGTTCTGTGCAGACTTCGTGCAGTGACTGTTCATAGAGATTAAGACATCCCTGATCTCTTTAGTATCCTCTGGGAAATTCACCCTCAGTTCCTTCCCAACAGCTAAGGTAAGGTCAACTTCAGAAGAGAGATGTGAATGAGAGAGGACCCTGTATTTCTGAGGAAGAGGAGGATTGGTGAGTTGATGGAGCTCCCCTATCCAACTCTCTAGAACTTGGAGGACTCTGTCTCTATTCAAATCAAACTTCTTACGGGTCTGAATTCTTGTTTTTGGGCCTCCTCTTTTAGATTTTATCAGCAATAATTTTTTGGCAGTAGGAGACACCGGGCTCGGTATAATTCTAGAAAGAGGGGAAAATTCATGAAGAGAAAAGGGAAGGGGGTAATGAATGACTTCAGGTATATCTGGAAGAATTACCGCAAGAGGTAAGATCTTCTCGCAATCTAGGCTTAGAGGGACCTCAATTGGTAAGCACTCGATGGGTCTGTTAGTAAGGTTTGTCATGGATTCCATAGTAGGCTCACAAGAAGAAGCAAGTGGCATTGGGGGCTTCACTGGAGGTAGGGGAGAGGAGACCTTCTTGGAGGTTTGCTCAGTAGATAGGACAATGTCTACCTTAGGGGTCAGTTTGGACTCATGACATGGACTCGAGCGTTTGAGAGGACTAGGCCACCAAAGAAGTTTAGATGGAATCCAATCTGCCTGAGACTTAAGGGTGATAGGAACATAGTGGATGGGTGGGGGTATGTCTAAGTGGTCTGACTCTATATTCAGGGGACATATCGCTTGACACAGAAAGCATGTAAACATCAGAGCTTGCCCCACTTTTTGAAAAGTCATCCCAGCTGGTCCAGCAGTTTGATATGACACGAGGTTCATGTAGTTCATCAATGTGAAAGGTGATCAGAGATTCATCCACCTGGATAGAGAGAGAGGACATTAAAGGAAGGGTGAGGTCAAACTGAATCAACAGAATGGCTGCTTCTAAATAAGGCCTTCGAATCAAGCATTCATCCACCTTGCTTAGTTTGCCAAGTTTGTTACCAATAGACTCCAGGATAGAGTTATTCCAGAGGTGAATAGGCAAACCATATATTTTCACCCAACAAGTCCTCGTGGATAGATTAAGAGAGGGCACTGGGCTCCAGGGTGATAGAGCAGATAGCCAGGTTAAAATCTAATTTGAGTCAAGCTTGATCAAGTTCGCCAAGTCTTTGGGCTCATCCTCCCAAATTAGTACTTGGCCATTGCCAAGAGGACTGACAAGGATACTTAGATATCCTGCTTTCTTCATCTCGAGTTGAAGATCCCGCAGACCAACCGGATTCTTAAGGGTACCCACATAGCTTTGGTTGAGCCAGGAAGTGCCAATGTCTTTGGAGGAAAATTTGAGGATACCAGGGTCTTGGGGGGTCTTACTAGTGGAGGCTCCGGGGTCAGGAAGTTTGCAGGTTAATGTAGCCGGGATAGGCACCAGTTTGGTCTATGAAATCACCTGATTGATTTCCACTCCCGGAACCACCCTAGTTGAAACAAGGCCTTTCACAATATGACGGTTTGGTTTGGTCGAATATTTAGCCACATTAGCTTGTAGACAGTAAGAACCTAGCCAAATGTTGTTCATTTGATAAAGTTTGAGTTCCAAATCTTGTATGTGCTCTTCGAATTTTATGAACCCAAATGGTAAGCCATTTCTATCAAATTTTCTCGCAATGGATACCTCCTTGACAGCACCCTGTTTGTTAAGAATCTTGTTTAATCTCTCTGCGCTACAGTCATATGGAAAGTTGAAGATGAAGAAAGTTAGATCTCCCTTCATCGGAGCTGCAATAGGACGAGGAGGTACTCGAGGTCCTAAGCATTCATGGACAGGGTGCTTAGAGACCAACATGCATAGCTCGGCAGAGACCATACATGCATAGCTCGGCCCTGAGTGAAAGGAGGAGTGTGAAGGTTGCTGGAAGGAGAAAGGTTCCTTTAAAGCTCTGATAGCTGCATTGCGCATTCTTTTAAGTTGGTGGGACGGGATTGACCATGGAGTCATGATGAAGAGGAGAAGAACGGGATGAAGGTGTGAAGAGATGGAGGTGGATCTTGGAGGCTGGATATGTCTTTTGGCGACTCCACAAGCGCATGAGGCATCTCGGGGAGAAGGTTTAGAGAAGGAAGAGCATCTAGTAGACGCCGACAGGAGGTGAAGTGAGGAGGGACAGAGAAGAAGGAGGCGCCGCCAATTTACTATTCATGCAAGGGTTCATGGACGAGAGAAAAATCTAGTATATAACTTATAAACTTATAAACTTGTCTAACTTATCTATGTTATAAACTTTAAAAACTTACAAACTTTATATAACTTGTATAAATTTATAAACTTATAAAGTTTTTTAAAAACTTATATAATTTATATATACTTATATAACCTATAAACTTATAAGCTTTATAAACTTACAAACTTTATATAACATATAAACTTTATACAAACTTATAAACTTTATAAAAACTTTATATAAAGTTATAAACTTTGTATTACTTATAAACTTTATATAACTTATAAATTTATATAAACTTATAAACTTTATATAACTTATAAGCTTATACAAACTTAAAACTTTATGTAAATTATAAATTTTATATAAACTTAAAAACTTTATGTAAACTTACAAACTTATATAAACTTATAAATTTATATAACTTATAAATGTTATATAAACTTATAAACTTTATATAACTTTAAATTTTTATAAACTTGTAAACTTTATATAACTTATAAATTTTATATAAATAATAAAATTTATAAAACTTATAATTTATATAAACTTATAAAATTTATATATGTTTCTAATTTTTTTATTTGACTAAATTTTATATAATTTATAAAGTAAACTTATTTATAAGCCTAACAATTTTACACTAACATATTTGAAATAATCAATTTTTTTTGCTTTTGGAAAAAAAAAAGTTAAAAAAAATTAAAAAAATTAACACGAACAGAAGGTTCAACCATGGCGGCATGGAGGGCCAACCACGGCATGGAGGACCGGGCCAGTTAACCCGGGGTCGGTTAACCAGACCCCGGGCGGTTAGGGCCAGGTTTGGGATTTCCCAAACCCGGACTCGGCTGGTCATGGGCTGGCCGGCCCGCCCACCTCTAACTAATATGTCGTGTGGATATGAGAGAAAGGAATTCCTACTTACTAAGCAAAAGTTGAAAAGATGCATCTCTCCCTCCTCTGTCAGGAAATTAAGGTTGCACTAATTTTATACACTCATTGTTCACCAATTGCCGGCATTTCCAAGTGAAAACCTTTGTCAGATGCAAGGTATATGCTATAACCAAGGGCAGATACATCCAGTTCTGGGGTGATAAAGAATTTACGCCCCCACCCGAGATTACTAAGAAAAACTATTTTTTCCCTAAATTTCCACCAAGAAATCCTAACTTACCCTTAATTTTCATCCACAAACTCCAAATTCCCAAGCAAAGGTGCACCTAAATGTGACTGCAGAAGAGTTTGAACATCATGAGGATCTGGTCGCTTATAGGCATCCAGTACTCTCCCGGCCATGCTGCTAACGCCGCCGAATTCGTCTCGCCGTTTTACTTTCTGGAAGGCCAATACACAACGTCACAACATAATCATCACTTTCTTCATCAACCAGAGTTGGGTTCTTCGAATCCAGGCTCAAGAACTCATTGTGGGAAGGCGTCGATTTCTTCGGAAAGAAATCAAACGGCTGGATTTTTCTTCTGGAAGAATGCTCCATGATCTTGTCTTCATATGTTGCTTGTTCTAGAGAAATGATTCTTAAGTATTAACAACCTCGATTGAAAATCAGGGGCAAGTCATTAAATTTTGTGATGTCAAATGAGAGCAACCTTTTTAAGGATGAATACTTGATACTACACAATACCTTAAATTTGTGTCTTAAAGAGTCTGAGCCAGGGTTTCCATTTCTTGCATGAGGGATGCAACAGTCTGAGTGAGGAATTTTGGGAAGAATTCCAATTGTAAAACGAGAAACGAGACAAATCTTCTTACTTGTATATGCTTAATGCTTCTCAATATTTATTTTACACCGAAACTTCTCTTTATATAGAGATGAATACACGCATGAGTATAACACAATAAATGTAGGCGTGCTACATTTATGCTTTCTGCTTTTCGTCTTCTTGTCTCTGCTTTCCGTCTTCTTGACAATTTGTTCACGCACGAGTATAGGTCCTTGTCACATTTAATGGTTCCAACAATTCCTTTAAACGTGTTGATGTCTCTTTATGACTTTGTGGGTGTGCTTTCTTCTCTTATCATATTGAATTCTTAAACACTCCCCCACAAGATGGGCGAAAGATATCAACTAAGCCCATCTTGTTATAGAGCCTTTCAAGATCTAGGGAGCTAAGACCTTTAATCAACACATCGGCAACTTGTTCCTTGGTGATTATATGACTTAGTTCCAACATCCTGCTATTTAATTTTTCTTTGATGAAGAACCGATCAATTTCCACATGCTTGGTTCTATCATGTTGTACTGGGTTGTTGGCAATGCTAATCGCTGCTTTGCTGTCACACCACAACTTCAATTTCGAATCTGAAACCATCTTAAGTTCCACAAGTAACATTTGCAACCAAATTAACTCAGCAACACTCGAGGCCATTGCCCTATATTCTGCCTCAGCTGTAGAACGGGCCACTACTGTCTGTTTCTTACTCCGCCAAGAGACTAAGTTGCCTCCTATAAACATACAATAACCAGATGTGGATCGTCTATCATCAGCACAGCTAGCCCAGTCTGAATCGCAGTATCCCTCGATATTTAGATGTTTGTTCATTCTAAAGATCAATCCTTTTCCTGGTGCACTCTTCAAGTATCTTAATATCTGGTGTACAGCATCCAGGTGACCCTTTCTAGGATCATGCATATACCTACTAACCATACTCACCGCAAATGATATATCAGGTCGAGTATGATTTAGGTATATAAGTCGACCTACCAACCTTTGATACTGCTCCCTATCGACTGGCTCACCTGCTTCTGCACTTAACTTCAGCCTCTGGTCAATTGGCATTTTTGCGGGCTTGCAACCTAACATACCTGTCTCCTGGAGCAAATCGAGAACATACTTTCGCTGCGATAGAACAATTCCTTTGGGCCCACGAGCTATCTCAATTCCAAGAAAATATTTCAATTGGCCCAAATCCTTTACCTCAAATTCCTTACCTAGTCTCACCTTCAATTTTGCAATCTCGCTCTCATTATCACCTGTAATGATCATGTCATCCACATATACTGCTAGCACCGTGGTATGACCCCCATGATGTCTGAAGAATACAGTATGATCAGCATTGGTTTGCTGATAACCCATGCCAATCATAGCCTTCCTGAACCTGTCAAACCA
>JAOWBN010174105.1:0-18166 GCA_028565015.1 Pinguicula moranensis
GAATAATGGAATTTTCACTTCTCTTTTGTATTAGGATTTTTGGGATTTTTTTTTAATTATTTCACAGTTTTTTCATTTTTTTAGTTTACATGTTTTATTAGAAAACGTGCAAACGTGCGTGACCCATTTGCACGCGGGCTAGCCTGGCACGGCACATTTTTAATGCGTGTCGTGCTAGGCATGCGCACGTTTATAAAATGTGCGCGTGCCGGGCTGAAAAATCCAGCCAGCCCGGCACGCACGTTTGCCGAACACTACCAAAAATTGAACGAGAATTCCAAGCCCGAATAAGAGCTTAACAGCAGGAAAGAATGTAATGCCAACAAGAGATAGACAACGCTGAAATGGCAGTGGTGCTAAATGAGGATGATCTCCCTATGAAAGACTTTGCACTTCCTCCTGCGGAGGAAGTTGTTCCTTCCATAAGAAGACCAACCATACAAGCAAACAATATCGAGCTTAAGACGACCACAATTCAATTGCTCATACAATACTCCACATATGATGGATCAGCCACAGAGGATCCTAACTCACACATTAGTGCCTTTGTGGAAATATGTGACACACTCAAGTACTCAAGTGTCACCTAGGATGCTATTAAGCTTAGATTATTCCCATTTTCACTCAGGAACAAAGCCCGAAGGTGGCTGCAATCATTAACTCCTTCCATGATTGCGAGGATGGCTTCAGGAAGCAATTCGTGATGCAGTTCTTTCCACCTTCCATGACTGCGAGGATCATGAGTGAGATCACATCCTTTGAATAGAGAAACATGAAAATTTTGTACGAAGCATGCGAAAGATTTAAGGATCTCCTGAGGAGCTGTCCAAATCATGGTTTGCCACACTGGACTCAGCTCCAGGCCTTCTACAATGGATTAGAAACCACAACAAGAAGAGAGATCGATGTCACTGCAAATGGCACATTTATGAAAAAGTCATACAATGAAGCATATGCAATCTTGGAAGCAATGGCCCAAAATTGTTATAGATGGCTTACTAAAAGAGACAATCCTAAAAGAGTGAGGGGAAGAAATGAGATAGACAAGGTAGATGCTTTGACAGCCGCCATGCAGGCCATGAGCCCTCATTTTGAAATATTCATGAATTAAGGAATGCCTCTAAGGCCAGTGATGATGGTGCAGCAACTATCTTGCGAAGCATGTGGAGGACCTCACTATTGAGAACAATATCAGGAAGTGACATCAACAGATAATATCCTAATGGAGCAACTCAACTGACATCAACAGATAATATCCTAATGGAGCAACTCAACTATGTAGCAAATCAGTCAAAATATCCCAACAATTTTGAGCGTACGTACTTCAACCCAAGGAAGAATGATCATCCAAATTTCTCATGGAGTAATAACCAACATACACCGAACCTTCCAAGACCAAGACCTTTTCTAGCTCATCAACAGGTGGCAGGGTCCACCAACAATACCACAACAACGTCCATCATCAGAGGATCAAATAAATCAGCTGGCTCAGGCTACAAAAAATAGTGAAGATCTGATGGTACAACTAGCCACAACTTCACATGGATTTATGCAAGAAACTAGAACAAATTTTAAAGATCATACATTGGCTATGAGAAACCTGGAAGCTCAAGTGGGGCAGTTAGAAAAATAGTTAGCAGAAAGACCTCAAGGAACGCTGCCAAGTACTACAGAAGTAAATCCCAAAGAACAATGCCAAGCAATAATTTTGAGAAGTGGAGAACACCCCTAAGGATGCCCCAAGTGTCAAGAAGGAAACCCCACAAAGTTCTGAAGAACTTACACCCAAGAAGAAGGAGGATCAAAGGCCAACAATACCGTTTCCTCATAGACTGAAACAGGGGAAACTAGATAAACAATTTCAAAAGTTTCTTGATGTATTTAAAAAAACTGCATATTAACATTCCTTTTGCAGAAGCGTTGGAGAAAATGCCTTGTTATGTGAAGTTCATGAAGGACATCTTGTCCAACAAAAGAACGTTTGAAGACTATGAAACTGTAGCTCTTACTGAAGAATGCAGTGAAATTCTCCAAAAGAACACCAAAGCTGAAGGATACAGAGAGTTTTACTATCCCTTGTTCCGTTGGAAATTCTACATTTACCAGAGCATTATGTGACTTAAGTCAAGCACTAATCTCATGCCTTTGTTAATTTTCCAGAAGCTTGGATTGGGAGAAGCTGAGCCTACAACTTTTTTTCTGCATCTGGCAGATAGATCTATTAAGCACCCAGGAGGGATAATGGAAGATATCTTGGTTAAAGTGGATAAATTCATTTTTCCACTTGATTTTATTATTTTGGACATGGAGGAAGACAGTGACAGAGGAATTATTTCGGGGCGGCCATTTTTAGCTACAGGGGGTGCAATGATTGATGTTCAAAAGGGAGAACTTGTACTCAGAGTCCATGGGGAAGAGGTCAAGTTCAATGTGTTTAAAGCATTGAGACATCCAAATCACCAACAAGATTGCCTAAGCATAGATTCGGCATACCAAATACCTCTGGCAGACTATAGATATCAAAGAGGTGACTTGGAGAATTGTTTGATTAGCACTGACCCTGCCATCTTGGAGGAACCAGACGTCAAAGAATATGTTAATTGGCTTAAAGCAAATGGAACTTATATTAATGCTTATTTTGAAGAGTTGGGTGAGAGACCTAGCCTCAAGTTAGCTCTATTAAACAACCATCCACTCTGGAACTCAGACCATTGCCCACACATTTGAAGTATACATTCTTGGGCAATGATAATACCCTGCCAGTGATTATTTCTAACAATCAACAAGAAGAGAGTAGCTTATTGTGCGTGATTAGGGACCACAAGTGTGCTATAGGATGGACTTTAGTAGACATAAAGGGAATCATCCTATCTGTATGCATGCACCTAATATTATTAGAAGAGGGAAACAAGCTAGTGGCAGCTGCATTTAAATCCTATCATGAAGGAAGTGGTTAAGAAAGAAACTCTAAAGTGGTTAGATGTTGGGGTAGTGTATCCAATCTCAGATAGTAGCTAGATCAGCCCAGTACAATGTGCTCCCAAAAAGGTAGGAATTACAGTTGAAGTAAATGAACACAATGAACTCATTCCTTAAAAGATAGTAACTGGATGGAGAATTTGCATGGACTATAGAGCACTGAATAAAGCCACCCGAAAGGATGATTATCCATTACCATTTATTGATCAAATGTTGGACAGGCTTGTAGGGCAAAATATTATTGTTATCTTGACGGCTACTCAGGATATAATCAAATCTGTATTGCACCTGAAGAAGACTACTTTCATTTGCCCTTATGGAACATATGCATTCCGTCGTTGCCATTTGAACTCTGCAATGCCCTAGCTACCTTTTAGAGATGTATGACAACCATTTTTTTTTATGGTGGAACGCTTAATTGAGGTCTTCATGGATGACTTCTCTATGGTGGGATCTACATTTGAAGGATGTTTGTGCAATCTACAATTAGTATTGGCGATATGTGAACAATCCAACTTGGTACTTAATTGGGAAAAGTGTCATTTCATGATGTAAGAGGAAATTGTGTTAGGACACAAAGTGTTAAGTTTGGGGATAAAAGTTGATAGAGCAAAAATTGAAGTGATATCCAAGCTACTACCACCAACTTCTGTGAAAGGAGTAAGAAGTTTCCTAAGACATGCAGGATTCTACAGAAGATTTATTAAGATTTTTTCCCACATTACAAGGCCATTATGCAAGCTTCTATAAAAAGAGGCTTACTTTAAATTTGAGGAAAAATGCATAGAAGCCTTCAACTTTTTGAAGAGTAAGCTGACTACTGCACCTATCATAGATACACCTGATTGGGAGAAGCCATTTGAGATTATATGCGATGCAAGTGATTATGCAGTGGGAGCTGTACTGGGACAAAGAAAATATGGGGTGTTTGACACTATTTATTATGCAAACAGAAATTTGAATGCCCTTGAATTAAACTACGCCACTACTGAAAAGGAACTTCTGGAAGTGGTATTTGCCTTCAACAAATTAAGACCATATGTTTTAGGGAGTAGGGTAGTGGTTTATACCGACCACTCAACCATTAAGTATCTTATGATTAAGAAAGATGCCAAACCAAGACTGATAAGGTGGATTTTGCTGCTGCAAGAATTTGATGTAGAGATTAAGGACAAAAAGGGATCTGAAAATGTGGTAGCTTATCATCTGCCACGGTTGGAAAACCAGAATAGTACTGAAATGGATAAACTACCAATCAATAATTATTTTCCAAATGAGAGGCTGCTAGATGTTTAGGGCAGTCAAGAACCATGGTTTGCAGACATTGTTAACTATGTGGCTTATAAGATTATCCCTCATGAGCTATCATGGAAACAAAAGAAGAGATTCTTTTCTCAAGTAAAATATTATCTGTGGGATGAGCCTATGCTGTAAAATATTATCTCGGATTTGCAAGTGTGTTCCAGAAGATGAGATGCACTCCATACTGACCCACTGCCACACTTTGGAATGTGGAGGACATGTTGGAGGAAATCGTACAATAGCAAAGGTGCTCCAGAGTAGTTTTTATTGGCCATCTTTGTTTAAAGATGTACACTCTTTTGTCAGCGCCCATGATAGATGCCAAAGAATGGGTTAGATTTCCAAAAGGAGTGAGATGCCTCTTCAAAATATCTTTAAGGTTGAACTTTTTGATGTATGAAACTTGACTTCATGGGGCCATTTCCAATCTCAATTGGCCAAAAATATAGCAGCAGTGGTACTAAAGTTTCTACGCAAGAATATCTTTTCAAGATTTGGTACACCACAATGTATTGTAAGTGATGGGTGGTGGTGGTGGTTCACATTTCTATAAAAAAATCATTTGAAGCTTTGCTGAGAAACTACGGAGTTCGTCACTGCACTGCCTTAGCATAACATCCAAAAACTAACGGTCAGTCCGAGATAATAAACAGAGAATTCAAGATGATATTGGAAAAGATAGTGAACATATCCAGAAAGGACTGGGCACTCAAGTTAAATGATGCACTCTGGGCATATAGAACTGCCTATAATACTGACATTAGCATGTCCCCATATTGCTTAGTATATGGGAAAGCATGTTACCTCCCTGTGGAACTTGAACACAAAGCTTATTGGGCTATGCACAGTCTAAATTTCAGCATGAAGGCTGCAAGTAACAAGAGGCTGCTGCAAGTGAATGAGCTGGATGAGTTAAGAAATGATGCTTATGAGAATGCTAGGATTTACAAAGACAAAACCAAAGCCTGGCATGATAAACCTATATCCAGACGATACTTTTATCCTGGATAGAAGATACAATTATTTAATTCTAGACTCAATCTATTAGCAGGAAAGCTAAAGTCCAAGTGGTCTGGACCATTTGAGATCACACAAATATTCCCATATGGGGCCATTGAGATTGCTCATCCTGATAAAGGCAGTTTCAAAGTGAATGGGAAAAGATTAAATTGTATGATGAGGGAGGCACAAACCAGGAGAGTCTCACAACCTCTAATCACTGCTAAAGCTGAGAAATGTCAAGCTAATGGCATTAAAAGAATGCTTCTTTGGAGGAAACCCAAGGCCCCTTTTAGCCATTCAGGGACGTATCCCTGACCCTTCTATTTAGTTAAGCTCATTTGAATTATTACCATATGCTGATATTTAAGTTTGGGGAAGGGTAGCTATATGTCCATACATGGAGGTTATTGCAATTTTGTTAGTTTTCGAATTTCAATTTATTTAGACATTTTGAATCTAGACAGTAGCCACCATCATTTAACTCTAATTGTTATTACGTGTAGGGTGAACTCATCGGTTCAAGAAATGCAAGGACATGGAGTAGCAACTAATACGGAGCACAATAATCATTTGGATCAAACTGCCCACATACTGAACAACCCACATTTGAAATGAATTTAACTACTTAAGCTAAAGTAACGGACGCAACATTTATCCAGATTTAGCAGCCCATAACCGTTACAGTAACCGCAAAAATCATCCCTCTCATGTCTCGGTATAAAAAGGCTCAAGATTGTCCCGCGTTCTTACATACATTTCTCTCGGCAAACACGACAAACCCTAGAACAACTCTTTCCCTTTAGAGAATTGGAATAGACCACCTTCTAGCGTGGTCATTTTCTCAGGGTTCAACCAAGCAGACATCCTCTTTTGTGTTCTGAAGTAAGTACGGCTAAGTTTGAACATCTCTATTCAAGTTTTTCATAACATTTAGACAAAAATGCCGCCCAAAAAGGCTAGACTCACTAAGGGAGCTGTTCCTGAGAAATTTCTGAACAATCATGCTAAGGAGTTCTTTGATTCCACTGTGGGGGTGCTGGATGTCATTATAGAAAGAGGGTTTTCTTCGAAATCTATGCATGTTATAAGGAAATCTATTAAGGATAGGTACTGGACTCAGTTCCTGCGAACTCCGGGCCAGTATGCCCCAAACTTGGTGTGAGAATTTTATGCACATCTAGGAACCATGGATGATGGGAAGGTCTATGTTCAAGGAACCTTAGTGTCGTTTAGCCCAACTGAAATCAACAAAATCTACAGCCTGATTTCCCTAGAGAAAGATGAGTTTTCCTAGTTGATGCGCTCAAACTTGTTGCATTTTACTTGTAAGTGTACAAGTCGCACAAGTAATAAAGTGATGATAAGGATGTTGAACCACAAGGATTGGGTTAAATAATCACTAACATTCACAAGCTCTTGCAATTTGAACCGAATTGAACTGGGTTGATACTAATCTAGTCATTAATCTATGAATTAAACAATGAACAGAGATGATTAAAGTGTGGTGGAATAAGTGTAATTCAAGGTCAGAGGATGGAGACATCCAGGCGAGTGCAACTTCACCACTTGAGTCCCTCGAGTAGAATTATAATTTGATTAATCATGTACCAATGATCATATTATGCCTACTGGATTCACCTCTCCAAGACTCTTACCTCTCTCGAGCTTAAGCGTCCTTAATTTATAGATGAGCATCTCTAATGTCACATTCAAACAAACCAGAGACATTGCTCTCAAGTGATCCTCACACGGTAGCACCGATTCTATAGTTATTCTCATGCTATAGCAATCTGTGTAGACCTTGCTATGCCTAGCATAACTTGTGTCTCTCGACCTCCCTTATGCTTAGAGCACCGACTTACGTTGGCCAAACATAAATAGGTGAAGATGAAGAACAGCAAGATCAAACACAATAAGGAAAATTAAAACATGGTAAACATTTAATAACCTCTCCGAGTTCTTCAAGGACTATATCGCACCCTTGGACTTAGAAGTTTGGCAACACACAATAATGAGTTCATCACAAGATAGATAGAGAATCATATCGGTTCTCCCTTCAACCAAAGCTTCAAGACGGCGGCTTAAAACCCTTCTTCTTGGGCAACACGACTTTCATCCTCCTCCTATTAATTTTGCATTTTATGCCTTTTATACCACTTTGGTAGCTTATTTCAGAAGCTTTAAGTATAGTGCAAGGGTTTATTTGTCTGCCTACCAAATGTGGCGCGCAAATACATGTGTACGTGTCACCTTGCATGGTCCTTCAATCATGAGCTGGTGTCACACCTTGGATAATTGAGGCAAAACCTCTGCTTTTGGGGTTGTTTCTCTTCCTTTTCTCTCAAAGAGCAATTAATGAACTGTTTATGCAAAAGGAAGGTAAACAAATATAAAATGTGTGTCCCATTATCCTTATCGAGCCAAATTAGACTCAAATAGTCTGCATTTATTAGGTATAAAGTTGACTCATCACCTGTTTAGTGGAGGATACATGGATCTAGTAGATGTGGCCCAATTCTTGTGTGCACCGGGAGTGACTTGAAAGATGTCCATAGGCCCTCAGCCGATTGAATTGGGTGTCAACAAAGCTGACTGTCATGCTAATGTTCTTATGTTGCATTTGTTTGTTTGCACAAGGCTGATGCATACTACACATACTGGAGATATCAAGTTGAAGCGTCTGTTGCTTATCTATGCCATTGAAATGAGACGCAGCATCAACGTGGGCAAGGTCATCTACAAAGATATCATGGAGAGTTTGGATTCCTTGGAGAAGCGACCCAGTTCACTGCATTTTCCCTCTCTGATCACTACAATGTGCTTGAAGGCTAGTGTAGCTTTGGCAGATGATGAGAAATTGTTCCCTCCAACTCTGGATATAGGACCAAGACTGTAACAAGCTGGGGCTGACTGCAGATCCATCAAAGTTGAAGCAATACCCGAGCCCTCCAATTTGTCCAAGGCAAAATAAAAAGGTAATATTATAACACCTTCTCTGCCTCCGCAGGAATCAAGCCCAAGACCCAAGATGCAGGAAACCTTTGAACCAACGACAACACAATGGGAATCCTTTTTGCATCATACCTACCGATGTGTTGCTGCACTCTACACAAACATTTTCCTGATGTCCACAACCAAGGGGATCCAGTATCCAATCAGCCCGCAGTCACCACCTCTCAAGTTCACTGCACCAGCACCACCTAGTGATGCAACTATAGGAACTCGGGATGACGAAGAGGATGATGGAGAGCACACATACAACCTAGTGGGATTAGACTCCGACTCTAAATGAAGCACGGCTCTGCCTGCCTTAGGGAATTATTGCTTTCCTTCCCTTACTCTTTTCTATATCCACTAGGGCAGTGTCTCGTAAGTTTGGGGATGCTTTGCACTATTTGAATTGTTGCTTTAGACCGTTGCTTTTATTGCTTTATGTAGTTCCTTGCTGTTTTCTTTTGAACTCTGAACTATCTTTTGTCGTTGAACTGTTTATTGATGTTGTTATATATATATATATATAATATATATATTTGTATTTTTTAATTAGATAAATACATGCCTAGAAGTTTCGGATGCGCCAAGTCATCACTAAACTTTAAAATCACAGAGTGGAAGAGGGGATAGAAATGAGAAAAGCATTGTGGGGAAGAGATTTAAACACAAACGATATTTTTGGTGAGGAATCCGAACTTAGGCTTTGATTGATTACGCATACCGAACAATTTTTCGAATCCAAAGTAACCCATCTGAGCCTAAACCAAAAATGGAACAAGTTATGGATAAGAAAAAACAAAAGCAAAACAAAAAGCCACAAAAATTTAATCTTTTTCGCATTAAAGAGATTAGTACAAGGACAATCAACATTCACCATGTATAGGAATGCTTGTGAAATTTTTATTACAAATAGCTCACAAGACTAATGTATTATGATCTTGTTTTAGAGCATGTAAATAGCGATTGTTAAAATAAAGTCTAACCCAATCACTGACCGCCTTGGCATGACAAAAAGCATGGAAAATGAAGGGGAATTGAGAAATTGATTCGGATAAATTCTCAATCTTAGTTTGAGAATGGAGACCTCACCTGAAAAATGGGAGAATCCCCACATGCTTACCTGAATCAATCCCTATAAACAAAGTGACTCAAAGATAGTGATGGCCACGAGCAAAGAGAATCAACCCGTACATGCATGAATATAGGCTATGTGTGCATATGCCTGAGCAGGACATATTTGCTTGCGGGCAAGAAAGGATTTAAGTTTGGGGATATTTGATGAGCTGATTTTATACCCATTTAATGTAGATTATTCTGGTCTAACATGGCTCAATTCCTATAGGGGGACGTACTTTATATATCCATTTCCCAATGTTTTGACAGGAACTACTCATTAGAAGTCTTGCCCCATAAATCCGAGTGACGGCCCCGGCTTGCTTTATGATCATCGTCATTTTAGAAGTATAATTTAGCTAATTCATGAATTCGCATGTCCAAGTTGTATGAAACTCATTAATTTTGGTGCTTGTTAACTACAATTCTCGTGGTTCAACACTCCTCTCATCACTTTATTACTTGTTCAACTTGTGCACTTGCAAGATTTTAAAATGCAACATGAATCTTGCGGGTGAAGCGATTTGGAAAGATGTTGTCAGAGTCCACACAAGGACCGACATACAAATCTCGCTTGATATGACTCATGGGTCAAGATGAGGGAGTCGTACGAGCTCCCCTTAAAAGGAGAAAAAGGCAAAAAGATGCCCGGAGGCAAACACAGCTCACCACGCAAAAGAGAAAAAAATGGGAGGCTAACATCGAGCTTTCCACATGAGAAATGGGAAACCCCATGCGAAGGAGCCATCATACTCCTTCTACCGGGTGTGAAGAGGCTGTCATGTTCCTTGTAGGAAAATGTACAACTCCGCCTCGCCCTCGAGGTTTTTCACGAGTTCAATAATAGAGGGCGGAATTGAGCAATACCCCCCGCCACAGGGAACACTCAAGTTCAATAACTGAAGGGTAGAAACGTTATGAGTATTTAAAAATTATTTTCCTCACACTCAGGGAATTGATAAAAATATGAGTAATTATCCTCTAAAACAAAGGGAAAAACTCCTTATAACTCGGATCGATTTCCTGAAACCACCCTAAAAAACATATCTACTCCAGACCGCAAGGTTGCTCTTGATTAAACAAAGGTATCTCAACTCCAAAAACTGGGGGATTAGGCAGGCCCAAGTGATTCGTGCTCTTATCAAAACAGGGTATCATTTCCCCCATAATAGGATTCAATAGAAGAAGTGAGCAAAGGAAAAATTATACATCTATTTATACAACAGGTGGGGAGCTCCCGAACAAAGGCAAAAGGTGATACGACAGTCAGAGTCCTACAAAAAAAAAATAAAGGAAAAAGGTATGCCCTATTGTTTAGAACTTCCATCCACTTGCACATATCTTCTTCTAGAGGCCATGAACCGGGTCAGGGAAAGACGTTGGCAACATATGGGGAAGCTCTAGGGAATCCTTGTCCCTATCAGGATCCACATAACTACGATCAAATTATGCATTGTCCCTTACCAATGACCCTATCAACACTCTCCAGTACTACTTCCCACTCAGTCTAAGGATTTTACGTACACTACCCAAAGACAGAACCACCAAAACACTCCTCCAAAAACACCTCACGCACGTAAAGCTTCACGATGTAAATCTCTTCCTGTTGAATTCGAAGTTGGATCCCCAACTGGGAAACCTCCTCCTGTACCAACTTAGCAGTGGACGATTCTCTCTCAAGATGGCTTCTTGTAGAACGAGCTCGCTCCATTTCTTCGTACAGGCGTTCAACATGAGTTCAATTCCCTACAACATAAGTTTTTTTTTTGTAAGCCAAATTCATTAATCAAAAGTATGTACAACTTCTTACAAGCGATAAGAAAGCATAAAAAATGAAAAAGAAATACACGACTCATAGATCACCTAATGTGGGATGGGATGAGGTGAGGGTGTTCCACAACATTGATCAAGTGACTGCCAGCTATGCAGGCTGCCATGAGATGGCTACAGGATTCTTTACAACATCAAAAACCCAGCTCAACCTGCACACCTTGTAGTATCAGAGTCATGAGATTGTTGTTGTAATCCAATAAGCAAAGACTTAATGTAAACAACAACATTGATCTACTGACATAAGTTGTTGCGTGCACAGAGGAAACATTTAGACTGGGCCAAAAAGACAATCACTATATATATGCAAGAGTCATTGTACACGACCATGACCCGAGGCCATCACCTCGTCCCAATTGTAGGATGCCAAAAGCCTTCTATCCTTTCCTATTATGTTCATTTGAGTTAAAACTAGGGCACCGGGCCACTAAGCAAATTATTGGTGTCCGGACACTTTCCTCACCGGTGGAGGGCTTGATAATGTAACAAATCAAGAGACCCATTGGACGTGTCCATAGCCACGCTTGGATCAATGCAAGGAGGGGAGATGTCGAACCCTTGGCTAGAACCCACTTCACCACTTGAGCCCCCAAGGAGGCCACTTCCTGCCTCGTTAAGGGGATAAGTCGCAAGATGGAAGATCAATTATTGGCACGATTTGGGAACCTGACTGAGAACCTGGGTCAGATTGTGCAAGAGGTTATTCAAGGACTCCTTTCCCCTCGGTTGAGTCAGAGACTCCATTTTAACCTCCTTCTCTTGTGGAGCGACAGGATTAACATAAGGAAAAAGGAATTCCCCACATGCATCAAGATACCTTATCCAAAGAAACCCACAAAATCTAGCATTGTTGGGGAGCGACCCACCCTATCCAAGATCTCTTCATCCATGAAAACACTACTCGGTAGATAGAATCGCCTCATGATAGCCATAAGGGAGAGAGAGCAAAAGGATGACCAAAGAGGAGGAGTGAAGGTGAGGTTATCCTTTGTGGGAGCACGAAGGAAAACATGATAAGACTTGGAGTCCTCGGCAAATGGCAAAACCGAACCCACTATCTCCACCCCCGATTGAAGGTGGAGTAATAAAAGTAAATCGCTCGAATCATTGTCCTCCAATGATACATTGAAGAGGGAGGAGACCCCGATGAGCTTTGATTTGATACAAAGAAAGGTGCGGGAAGCTAAGAAGGACACTATAAGTGTATACCCATTGGAAGCCAACTGGAGAAGACTTATTCTCCAACAACGAAAGAAATAGCGAAACATGATGTGAAGGGGAAATCTAAGCCCTCCCTGGAATTACACAATGATAATAGTGAAATACTCTCATGTTGAGAAAAGGGCTCGATCAGTAGGATTTGGTAGGAGAACTTGTATCCTGGGACCAAATCAATTTGATGTTGGATATCCCTCAAGGGTGGTAATCCGCTTGGCAACTCCTCGGGAATTAAGTCCCTAAACTCGTGCAATAGTTCTTCCACCTCTACAGGAAGAAGGACCTCTTCCTCGGTGGTTTGATCATCCCTAGGAAGCAGGGAAAACATCACTTTCTCCTCCTTGACTTCTTCAAGGAATCGGCTCATGGACAATAGACCAATGCACCTCTTGACCGGGGGAAGTGTTGACTCTTCACGACGTGGGGCTAGAACGAACTTCTTCCCTTTGATGTTGAAAGAGTAGTTGTTCTTGCGTCCATCATGGAAAATTCCTCAATCATATTGCCATGGCATGCCTAGGTAAATATGGCAAGCATCCATGACAGCCACATAGCATCATGCCATCCCATAGTACTTCTTACCGATGGGAAAGGATATAAGGCACTGGCGATTCACCGTGACCTTGCTACCTTTGTTGAGCCAAGACAGTGTGTATGTCTTGGAGTGCCGCTTGGTCTTCAAATCGAGCTTGTGGATAGATTTCTTGGTCACCACATTCTCGCAACTCCTTCTATCAATGATCATCTTGCACACCTTCATATCGATGGTGCAAGTGGTGTGGAAAATATTGGTCCGCAGCCAATCTTTCGTGGCCTTATCCTTGGGTCTAAAGAGGCTCTTCCTCACCACCAAATGCTCTCGACCATCACCTTGCAAGACATCATCTTATCATCATACACAGGGTTTTCTGGCCCACCGTAGCCCGGATGATCCTCGATCATCAAGTTTTTGCCGTGGTTGTTCACTGGCTTTCTACACTCATTGGCCTTATGGCCAGGCTCTCCACATCGAAAGAACTTGATGGAAGATGTCCTAGTGTTGTTTTGAGTGGGTTTGGCAACTGGATGGGTATCTCTACATGCATCCGTGCGTACATCGTTTGCCACGGTCGACTTGCCTTGCGCATCACCTGGCCGAACGATTTGAGACTTGGTCCACGGCTTCTTTTGTTGCCTCTCAATGGCTAATGCCCATTGATAGGCCTCACATAAACTCCATAAGGATTGGAGTACGAGTATGTCATGGATACTCGATCATAGGCCATTAATGTAGCGACCTACCAATTGCTCCTCGTACTTGGAGAGGTCATTCCGTGGCACCAATTGGTAGAACTCGTATGTGTACTCCTCAATGCTTTGAGCCACTTGCCTCAATGTGTGGAGGCGTTGATATAGGGACTGAGCATAGCTAAATGGAAGGAAATGGCTACGCAATTTCCTCTACATTTTCTCCAAAGATGTGGACTTGGAATGCCATTAGCGCTCTTGGGTCCACTTGGTTTGCTCCCACCATGCCGATACACGACCCTTAAGCTTGATGGACACAAGTTTAACCTTTACTTTGTCAGGAACCTCCTTGTACTTGAAGATGCGCTCCACCTCATTCAACCAATCAATGAAGCCCTCGGGTTGTAGGGAACTCGAGAACTCGAGCAACTACACCTTGAAGACAAGGCTATAAGTGCTCTCCTTGCGGTCATCACGCCTATTGTATCGAGGATTTGGATTGCACCGATCGAAGAATCCATCTTCCGAGTCAGCATAAGAGGTTTGATGATGCCCTCAAGTTTGTGACTCCAATCTACTTGATCAACTCATCCATCCTATCCTCTCAGCCATGGGAGATATCTTCATTATCGAAGCTTCGGAAACCATGTTCATAATCTCCAGCCATTTGATAGTTCTCCAATGAAATGAGATATCAGGCTCTGATACCAACTGACACAGAGGCTAGAATTGTGATAATTCTAGGGGAAGGAAGACAATCGCACTCACGGAACAATATCAGATCATTCGAAAGTATGGCTTGTACAAAATTCACAAATTGACTCAAACTCTTGAAATATCTCTATTGCTTGAAAATACGTTGAGTTTTGAAGTACATATCTCATCCTTTTTCGATTCTTTTATAGATAAAGGTTGCCAATGCTTAGCCGCCATTATTGGGTGCCAGCGGAATGATCGTGGACAAGGTCCATGATCTGAGAATGATGGCTAGTGCCCTCCTTGCCAAGACTTGGACAAAGTGCAATTTACTCGTGCCATTTGCGATTTTCTTCATGCGTTTTCTTCATGCGTTTTCTTCCTCCTTACTTTAGCCATGTCCCTACGTTCATGATAGGCCAAATACTTCTAGGTTGCCGCATCCATGAAGTCCGAAGTCTTGAACAGTGTCTTGGGTGACTCGTATGTTCTTGCATCAAGATACCACCAAGTAACCTAAAAACGAAAATTTCACAAACCTCAATGATCCGCCTCATACTCGCCTATTAGATGTCGATGAGGATCACCTTGGCTGAATATGAGGACTCTATGGAAAAGGTGCCTACATACATCCCCGACAAAAGCTTGCTATAGACACTGACAAGCCTTATCCACGCCAAGGTGATGAGAACTGGCATCTTCCACTCAACAACAAGATAACATGCAATAGTCATTGCCCATAAGTGGGTCAGACGATTACCTATTATATCTCAAGAAAAATATCATTTTACCCCTTGTAAACACTATAAATAGGCAATTTGTCTATGAATAACAGCCAACCGCCCACAAGTGACCAAAATTAACTATCATATAGAAGGGAAAGTACCAATATACCCCGTGTGGTTGCTTGGCTAAACAGAAAGGATAAACAGTCCTTGGAAGGACAAAGTTGAGTATACACTTTGTCAGAGGAGTCCTGCCCAAGGTGAACTCTCCCATTCTATGTCGTCCCAAGGAGTCCTACCCAAGGTGGGCTCTCCCGTACAGAGGAATCCTACGCAAGGTGGACTCTTCCATTCCGAGGAATCCAGCACCAGTTGGACTCTACCAACCAAAGGAGTCTCATCCAAGAGAAGAACACGTAGAACACGTGCAACATCAAGGGGGGTCATGGCCCCCAGGGAAAGACAAGTCGAATAGATAGTCCCATTTATTATTTATATTATCTTGAAAGGATTTAAATTATTTAGTTTTATTATTTTTGAAAATCTAGTTTAGATAGAGCTTAATTTGTTTTGGATATTCTTAAATCTAATTTAGATAGAGTTTAGTTTGTTTTGGATAATCTCAAATATAGAAATTAAAGTTCTAGTCCCAGGTCACTTTTTTGTCTATATAAAGGCATGTAATGGTCTAGATTTATCCATTATTGATTTTTATGTTATGAACTTGAGAGAGAGATCTCTGTTTATTTGAATTCATATTATGAAGAGAATTAGGTTGCATGCACATTAGGATTCATGTAAAGGTTGACTTTATAATTTATGTGTTGATCATAGATTAGATCCTCGGATAGGCGTTCGATTAAGCCTCTGATTTACATTCATTTCTAGTGTAGTACTTGACTAGGGATTGATGTTCCATGCTTAGTTGAATTTCTACGGCATAGCACATTTCTTCCTTCTTCGTTCTTTCCATCAAATTATTCTGAACTTTATGTGCTTTATTTTTGGTCAGTATCGTTATTTTTCTATTTTCGTGATTTTGTGTGTTGCAATAAAAAGTTGCCAACTCCACGTTTATATTTTGCATAAGAAAATTCACATCATATTATTTCTTGGTTTCATTAGAGGGATTATGGGTGGTCGGTCCAATCACAATACCTTTTACTAACCAGGGTATCGCTCAATCTTATCTACGTCAATCTCCATAATTCCCCTTACTAAACATCTCTGATGTTTATTCCACATATTGATGAAGGGCAAAAGTCGAATACCTTACTATAAAAGATCCTGCAAATCTTTGAAAAATCTCAAAGAGCGATACAGTCATCAAAAATTAATTATATATCTTGTTGCTTATTATGCATGGTGCATTTGCGCATATAAGACATAAAATCTATAAGCGGGTAAAATTTTGTCATTTTTAAGCATCTCTGTTAAATTATATGGTTAAACAATCACTAATATATGTTAGAGAAAACATTCTCCATTTTTTATGCTACTAATTTGCTCTTGTAGAAACAATATCGTGAAAGGGGTTTTAAATGATATTTTGAGCTGATATCATATCATCTTGTGGCTTACAACAATCTCGCTCGCAAAAATGTAAACGTGGAGTTAAGAACTTATTCTTGCACAAAAACTAATTTACGTGAAATATGAGAGAACGTGAAAGACAAAAAATAAGGAGATACGATCAAAATAATGCGGATAAAAAACGAGATTGAAGAAAATATGTTATGCCGTAGAAACTAAACTAAACATAGATCATCACCCCTAGCCAAGTACTATGCTTGAAAAGAATCAAACCAGCGGTTTTATAAAATGTCTATTAGAGGATCTACTGTATGATCAATATAAAAATTATAAAATCAACCTTTATAAAAACCCTAAGATGCATGCAACTCAATTCTATTTAGAATAGGAATTCAAAATAAACAAAGAGATTCCTCTCAAATTAATAACATAAATTCAAAAATAGCTTATTCAAAAGTGGTGAGTTTGCGGCATTTAAATAGGTTTACAAGAGACCAAGGGGCTAGGATTCTATTTCCTAGTTTATTTAGAGTCCTACCTAATTTAAATCCTAAGAAAATTGGACATAACTTAAGTAAATAGTTCATCCTAATTTATTCCCTACAAAATAGGAAATTACCAAAATAATAGAAGTTTAATTTGGGCCTAATTTAATGATAAGTGGCCGAAAATTACTTGTCCCAAATTTAATTGAATTAATGAAAACAATAGGGAAAATAATACTATCTTCATTTGCAATCTTTAATTGCAGCTCCTGGCATTTGCAATTCCAGGCAGGGGACATGGCCCCCACATGTAGCATCGGCCTACACGAGTTCCAACACGTTGATCCATGGCGTGCTAGCTACTAATTTTGCTTCCTTAATATTTTTGGTCCTTTCGCGAGTAATTGGAGCTCTCATATCCTTCAAAGGATCAGCAAGGCACGTGTGAGCTCATACATTCACACCAATAATCTCATTAAAATATATATATATATATATATTTAGGCCAAGAATCTAATTCTAATTGCCGAAGAAGCCTAAACATGCCATGGATCTAATCTATTGAGGATCTTTGTACTACATGCATCAACTTTAAAATAGAATAAAACATGCTCCCCATGTAAACATGTGAATACACTCACATATTACATGATCTCTATACGCATAGGGTAAACAAATTTAAAAATCAAATATGTTACCCTTGAAAACCTCTAAGTTTTCCCTATTCCGTAAGGTAAACCGCCTTCTTCATATATGTTTCAAAACTAATAAAGTTTACGAGTTATATCCCGGGACTATTGATGTGAATTTTTGCTAGCCGAAGATAAACGTGAAATTGAGAACTTATTCTTGTATCAAGAGAAATATATGAATCATGCAAAAATTCGAAATTAACAGAAATAAAAGAATAGATTGTGTAACCCAACAAAAAGTTACATGAAATAGAAGGATGAAAAAGAATGGAGATGGAACAAAACGTATTATACCGTAGAAACCCAATCAAACATGGAACATCAACCCCTAGCCAACTACTACGCTAGAAACGAATGTAAACCAGAGGTT
>JAOWBN010174116.1:0-18166 GCA_028565015.1 Pinguicula moranensis
ACTTAGAGCTATGGCTTGAAGTTGAGGCTTGATGATGCTACTTTAGTATGACATCCAAGGGCTATGATCTATACAGTTCAGCAGACCATGCTAGGAAAACAGTCGAGTTGATACAAATGGTCATTAGTGTCTAAGGAACAATCTGTCTAGCATCACCATATTTACCTGGGCGATTACATTGCGTATGTAATCAAATATTGTATAGCTTAAAGAGATGCGTAGCTATCGGTGATGCAAAGAGGATTTAGGGTACCGTTACCTTGAAAGTGTCATGTTAGTTAGATTGTGACTTAATATGACACTACAGGTTACTTTTGGTCGCACGACTCACTTCTCGTATGAAGCGTCGATGGAATTAGAAAATTGTATTACGGCTTATGTAGCCGAGTGGGAGCTGTTGGACGAAAGAAACGTCCCAACATTTCTTTTCAATTCAATTTAGTATTGAATTTGTTTTAATTGCATTAAATCAGTTTTAATGTAATTAACACAATTAAATTCTAATTATGTATTAGGATTTACATCCCTATATATAGGTGATTCTGGCACCTATTTTGTGACAAAATTCTACGCGAAAACTATCTCATGTATTGAGAACCCAGTCTAAATTCTCTCGAATTGTTGTCTCACCGTCTTCGGAGAAGAGATTTGAATTCGTAGATTTATCGGGACTTTTATAGCACCCGATTCCGTTCGTGACGTAATCAACCGGAAGGACTACGATCTAAACCGCTTCCGCATCTTGTTAGATACATTCAAACAGTTTTAGGATATACGATCCACACACGCAAGCAGGTTTTTATTGGGAAGTGGGAATGAAAGGGGTGCTATTGCCATCTCAGGACAACAGTTTAAAGGAAGTGGTGGCTGCTGATGAGGAATGCTGGTTAAGAGTTGAGTTTTCCAAGTGGTTCCTTGGTATGTCAAGGTTTATTACCATATTCTTGAAATATTCTTAGATGGTGAACTGAAATCTACACGGGATAACATAGAGAAAACAAGTATTTTATCGTCGGAGGATAAGGTATCTCCTGTAGTGATAGAAATGATATTGAGGCTACCATGTAGTGTTAAAACAGCGACACTAACGCTAGAGTTTGATAAGGTCTAATTTGAGTTTCAGCACTCCCCTGTAGAAATCCCTCACAATGTTCATCCTAGTCCTTGCATTCTTATTTCTTGCTACTTTTCATCAGGGGTTTCTTCATATTGACGAATATCCTCCAGATGAATCAAGGTTTCGTCATCCTATCAGCAATTGTACACTTCACTGGCTTTACTGCAAACATAAGTTTTGATGATAATTCCTCCGAGCAAGTCCCCCTGTTGTCCAAGATGCAGGTTTTTAGACAACCAACCTTCTATATTTCATCCCCCTTTATTGTCACTGCATCGGATAGCAATATCCATTTCTTATTAGGAAAATATCCCAGTTCTGGCATATACAGAAGTCCTGCTTGTTCCTTTGACGACTCCTGATTTTAGCATGCCTTACAACGTGATAACAATCACGTGCACAGTATTTGATTTATACTTTGGATCTTTGCTAAATCCACTGCGAAGACGTGTTAACGAGGAAGAAAGGCTTCTAAAAGAAAAAGGTGCAATATTCTTCCTGATCACGTCAAGGTCTGAGCAGTGATATAGCGCACGGAAAATTAAGCACAAAAAAAGTAAGGATGGGATGAAATGACAATTGTACCCCCGTGTTGATTTCTGTACCAGTGTTCAACACGAGAGTATATGTGTCATTTTGCATTCCTCCTTGCGAAATCCGTGCCAAATTTCCGTGTGCTATATCATTTTTCAACCCATATATGATGCGCCACTGTTATTGCCGCTCGTTAGTATTACTGCTGCTACATTTAATGGTATTACTTGTTTATGTTGTTTTACTTGCAGCAGCAAGGTAGAAAGGCCCGCTGACCTTGATGCTCTTAAGATTGTGTGCTAAGTTGCGAGGAAAGCCAATGGGACCATCGCAACCGTCACCACCTTCAGTAACCACCGGGGCAAGTTTGGATTTCCCTTGTATCATAGTGTAGCGGTGTAGCCTGTGGGTAAACACATGGCTTGAATATTTTCCACCAATTTTGAGTTATTCGATCATTTGTTTCGCTGTTCCTGCGATATTATATGAATATATGCTCACCTAGCATTTTCTGTACAAATTGAAAAAGTTGACACAAGAACTCTCAGCGCTAAAATGATAGCATATAGCGGTGATGCTTTCTCATTCCATCCGTACAATAGAAAGATAAATCTGGGAAAGGGAGGGCAAAAATCTAGATTACATCACAAGTAGTGAGATTCACATTCATTTTAGTTTAGTTCCTTTAGTCATCTGATTATCTACCAGGGGGAACCTGCAACCATGTCATCTACTCTTGATCTTTTTGTGCTTTTACAGAGAAAAAATGCACGAAGATGAGCTACTCGTCAGAATGAATCTTTTTTCCCCTTGGTTACCTGGAACAACGTTGAATTTGTAACTTGGATATCAGCACAAACCCTCACATTTCAAGAACTTAGAAGGTCCAGTCTCCCCTGAATCAACAGCATCATGTTTTCTTCTCTTAAATTGGCTTTCATCTTCTGATTGCAACTTCCTCTTCAAACCCCAGCTATTAGATCCGCTCCACTCTGTTGTTTGCTTAATCCCACCTACGCGTCCTGAAAGGCAAGTGGAGAAGGCTAAGAGGGGTCAAACTTTAACAGAACAGCTAAAAAAACAGAAACAGTAGTTATGTCTCTTTCGAGATATGAAATGTAAATGCCCAGAAATTCCTCGTAACCAACCAATTGCTGGAGCACAGTCAAATTTTGGGCCAACAGAATTACCTAACACACTCTTGTTCAGCAAACTGCAGCATCTGAGCTGTGGCCTTTTAGCATCTCTAGAGTAACCTTGGTCGTATGCATTAACCATCCTACTCTCAGCATCTTCTTGCTCGTGTGATCCTTGTGAATCAAAAGAGATTCTTTATTCAAAACCACGTCGTCGCATGAAGGGGCCATTTTCTTTTCTTATACCAAACATCAACAATAATAAGAAGTCGATACAAATCGGGGGTGACATGCACAAATTCAGTGTGAAACCTAAATTGTTTCAAACAAAACCTTGTACTAATTTTTTTTAGTGCGGGAGGGGGGCGTCCGCCCCTGACATAGACGTAAGACGACCCCCAAAACATGTAAGCAGGAAAACCGACGAAGAGAGAATGAAGATATATGTACTTTTGGAGCCAATCTTTGCAAGCTTTCCGTTCACAAGTAGAGCATCCGAATCCGTTGCGCCGGTGGAGAGTCCCCTAGCAGTGAAGAAACCAATCAGCGACTTCCACGTGACGGAGGAGGCTACGAGATCGGCACCTCTACTTATGAAGTGGCCGTTAAGCTTCAGGGTATTCGGGTCAACTCCGAATGCTCGAGCGATTGACCCAAGGTCCAGTTTTTGCTCATCCCATGCCACTATCTGAACTACTTTGGACAGAGATGGGTACAGCAGCCTTATTCTTCTCCACCCTTGTCCTCGTTCTCCATCCATGCCTGCTCCGATTCGATATTCAAGTCGATATAATTCCTGGGTGCCGCCTTTCTTTTCCTAATGCTCCTTTTTTGGGGAAAGTAGAAGAACAAGAGTTCTGGGGATTTCGTTTTCATGTTCTATCAGATTCTCGAAGTGTCCAAAGGAGCAAATTTATCCGTTGGAGAGAGACTACGGACAGTTGTGATTTTCCAATTAATCTTAAGGTTAGTGTCAAAAACCCTAATTGAACAATTATTAGTTTCAGTGAAACAGTTAATTATATGGTTTTACATTCGTCATGTCAGTTCTTTTTAAAATAAGAATATATTGAAAGATTTTGGGTGATTGAAAGGGTAAAATGATGAAATCAAATTATGATGATTTTTCTTTAAATTCAAAATCTTCTTTAAACAAAAAAAAAATAGAAAGTCTATAAATTATAGTATATAATTCAAAGATGAAAAAAGAGATTAGTGAAAAGGATACATTTTTGTATTCAAAACTTGGTATTAGAGCATGGTCATTGATCTATAATCTCATCATCTATCGAGTTCCTACCATAAAAAATGGTGAATGAAACAGCCAAGGAGGTCACTCCGGTGCCATTGCAAGCATCAAGTCACAACACAGAGGACCTAACCACCCAATTTGCAAACTTCTCACATAGATGCACCCATCTGAAAATTACAATATTCCAACTATTACAGTCAAACTCAACTACCATAACTATTCCCAATGGTCGAGATTGCTGAAGGTAGTGGTAGGCATATGAGCGGTGCGGGTTCGGTTAAACGCGTCATTTTATACGGCACGCACTGCCCATTTTTTCCAAACGGGCAATGTGGACTGGGCCCATTTTAGTGGGCCGGACAAAACTGGCCCCTTTTTAAAACGGGCGTTACGATTTTAAACCGTTGGCATCGTTTTTCCAGCTCAACGTTTCTAAAATGAATGCAGAGAAATAAGGCTCACCTCTTGACCACCAATCTAACTGCGGAGGATCTCTCCATCAGCCAAATCCTTCTCCATTTGCACAAGCTTTCCTTCCGGTGCTACTTTATCCCATTTCCTTCCTTCAAACTCAAGACTCAAGGTGCAATTATAACAACAAGAGCCAAATCAATTATCAACTCAGCCCACACACCAACTTCACAACTAACAGTCGTGCAAAGAGATCAGAACAGAGACAAAGAAAGATCGAAGACGGAGCTTAAATTTTACCTGAAACAGCTGTACATAAATCGAAACAGATGCAGACTCCTCTCCTCCAAACAAGCCCGAGCTCAAAACCAATAAAAGTTTAAAATTGGCTGTAAGGTTGTTTGTGATGAAAATTGTTAAAAACACAGCTGAAAAATAGGAAAATTGGTTGTGAGAATGTTTGTGGTCCGCGCCACCGCGAAGGAGAGGGGGTGTCACATTGTACTTGGATGAGAGGAGGGCGAGGCAATGCAAATAATTTGTGTCCTGTGGATTCTCCTGGAGAAAATCCTGAGCAGAAATCCAAAAAAGAATGTAAACAGGGAACGGGCAGTCGAAACTCGATCGAATCGAAATCCCTAGAAATGGGTTCGAAATCCCAATTTACAAATTTAGTGAAAATATAAACGGGCAGGCGGGTCAACCCGCAGGTTCAAAACTTGAACCCGCGGTCGGCCCGTCAAATAAATGGGCGGGCTGAGCCCGCCCATTTGTAACAGGCGGGGTAGGCCCGGGACCCATTTTACCCATTTAGCCCGCACCGTATACCTACCACTAGCTGAAGGTCACGATTGGAGGAAGGGGAGACTAAGCCACATCATAGGCGTGCCTCCAGTGCCATCAACCTCAAATCTAGCATTCCCCAAATGGGAACAGATGGATCTAACTATATGCTCGTGGATACTACACGCAATCGCAAATGACCTAGTCAACAATTTTGCGAACTACTCAATGGCCAAAGACTTATGGGAGGGGCTCGCTACGACATACAACAGTGGAGGTAACTCTCTCCAAAATTTTGACCTTACGATCAAAGCAAATAGACAAGAACAGGGATACGAAACTCTGGAAGAACTGTACGTTCCAATGAATTTGGCTCGAGATTGACCGAAGACCGCCAACCCCTATGATGTCACCTACGGATATCGCAACTTACAACCGGCTCCGATAGGAAACCCGATTATTTCAGTTCATGGCGGCCATTAACGAAGGACACGCCGCCGCCAAAAGGGTTCTTCTCAAAGAAGACCATGTTTCCACAGTTGAGGCAGCTCCACCCTCCGATGCGAATTTTTGCTCGCCAAGGAATTCTAAATCCGGCAATACCAAGCGGTAGTGACTCATCATCGGGAAGCGGTTTCCTCACCAAATCCCGACCAGATTCGGCCAAAATTTTGGCCAAGACATCATCCCGAGACGACGATGAAGACAAAACCAAACTTGTGTGCCAAGAATGTAGACAAACATGGCATGCGACAAAAAATTGTTACCGGAGAGTGGGCTACCTGGAGCGACTATAGTGCAAAGAATGTGGAAAATTTGGGCACACAACTGAATAGTGTTACAAGCAGGTAAGCTATCTCGACCAGACCAAACAGAAAAGAAAAGATGCTAAAGGAGGGACAATGGCCACCGTCCTGGGCAATGCGAATGCAGCCAACCACGACTGGATCCACGACGCACCCGGATATGGGACTATTGCTGTAGTAGACCACAGCTACGCCAGTGATCGCACGGACGAAGGTATAAACTCTCAGTCCTCTCATGTGTCTATAACAGGAACAAAAATGAAGACGGACCGAGGAGAATGGGAACAGAGAGACGATGTGGTCTCTGAGATGCATCGAGAAGAACGCAGGGACGGGACTCAAGAAAGAAATGTCGAGTCTCAATAACACTCACAGCGTCCCGAGGCAAGATCAAATTGATATTTTGGCAACCATGGGAAACGAGGCGGCAAATGTCCACCTAGCCCCAAAATTTTCCAAAGTCTGAGATACTTCCTCTGATTTCCACAATTTCCAAACCATAGCCAAAAACTTCCTGAAATTCGATATACACCCACAACAGTCCCTTAAAATTTAAACGAGTCTCACAATTTTGAGAAATATCATTTTTTACCCCAAATTTCCCGAAAATCACATAAAAACACCAGACTGGCAAAATCCAAAAAACAAGCCCTATATCTTTGCCAAAATTACAAAACACACCTCAAAATCACTTCAATCCTCGATTCTTCCCTCCCGGCTATTTGACGTCGAGTCTCCTGTGGTATACTCGGTACAAACCCTCACACTCTGACATCATCCTGGTGGCTGTTTGATTGTGGGGCCACAAACACTATGATCAATGATCAGTTCGACCTCATGATAGCTACCGCGCCTCAGAAAATCAAAATTTAGACTACAAATGGTGTTGTGACACCCGTGAAGGGCGCAGGAACAATTGAGCTATCCCTTGTATTGAAAATAAAAAAAAATTGCTTATTTGTTTTTGCACTTTCATGCAAGTTATTATCCATTAGCCATGTGACAAAAGAATTGGACTGTACTGCTCTCATGCATCCTACATTTTGCCTTCTACAGTATATTCAGACGAAGGCGATCATTGGGTGTGGCATTGAGTAGGAAGGACTGTATTACGTGGATGAGGTGATACAACATAGGATAACAATGTTGACTCATGGGACGGCTAAAAGACAACTCTGGCTTTGGCACCGTCGGTTGTTACATCCCTCATCTAGTTACCTAAAACTTTTATTCCCTCATTTCTTTAAATAAAAGAACTCTATTTCATGTGATACTTGTTACCTAGCTAAGAGTCACAGACAGTCATTTCATTCATCGGATTCTCGAATAGTGAATTATTTGCACTTGTTCATTCTGATGTATGTGGCCCTTCCCCCACCTCTAGTAACTGTGGCTTTTTTATATTTTCTCCTTTTTATTGATGATTGCTCTAAAATGACGTGGGTATATTTTCTGAAAAATAAATCTGAAGTATTTCAACGATGTGTTGAGTTTTATACCTTAGTGCAAACCCAATTTCAGAAACATATTCGAGTCCTTAGATCTAGTAACGTGGGGGAGGGTGAATATGTCAACCACAACATGGGAAACTTCTTCCAACAGATAGGACTCATCCATCAAACTACTTGACCACATACATCAGAACAAAATGGAGTTGCTAAAAGAAAAAAATGAAATATTCTTGAAATTACTAGAGCTATTATGATTGAGTCAAGGACCCATAGAAATCTCTTGTTTGAAGCCATAGCTACGGTCGTCTATCTGATCAACCACCTCCTTACAAAAACTTTGGAAAATTGAACACCCCTTCAAGTATTATCAAACCTCAAGGTTCCTTCAACCCTAGCATTGCCTCCTAGAATCTTTAGTTGTTCAGTCTTTGTGTGTATACCAAAAATTGAGAGAACAAAATTTGATATGTGTGCCATCAAGTATGTCTTCGTAGGATATGGGGTTCACAAAAAGAGGTACCGATGCCTAGATCCTTACACTGGCTAAATATATACCACGATGAATTGCAAAATTCTTGAAATCTCAAACCCTCGATCAGGGGGGCAGGTGAAGCAGATTGGTTGATTAGTGGTATTAACTCCATGACCGTGCCTATAATTGGTCCACAAAGCACGACTGAAATCAACACAAAGCATGCCACCATCCACGTAGAACATGACTCACTGTCAGGAGATCACCTATCCGCCTCGTCTGAAAATCCTAAGGTAATCCAAACCACTCAAAATCTTTCTGATAAATGTTTTCACTGCAGTTTACTCTGATGCAAAGACAGGTGTGGATGAACCACAAAACCGATACACTTTTCCTCCCATAAGTACTCAAGGGGTTCCACAAAAAAGATGTATAACCAAATATGAGCCATGAGCATCACAATATCCGGTGGCTAACCTAATCATGGGGAGACAACCAGGCAATACTGAAATACTAAGAATAGTTCAAGAAGCCCAGAAAAAAAAGAGAATGGGTATGTGCCATGAAAACTGAGATGCAAACTCTAGAAAAAAAATGACAATTGAAAAAAATGCAAATTACCATGGGAAAACGTCCCGTAGGATACGAGTGGGTATTCACAATTAAGCATAACTCTGATGGATCAATTGAATGATACAAAGGAAGGCTAGTAGCTAAAGGTTATACACATATATATGGAATCGACTACTCCGAGACATTTTTTCAGTCGCGAAGATCGATACCATGCGAGTCATATTCTCAATTGCTGCAAATCTAGATTGCCAACTTCGCCACTTTGATTTAAAGAGTGCATTTCTTCATGGAAACCTCATGGAAGAAGTATGCATGGCAGCCTCACCAGGATTCCCTGAGAAATTCCAAAGTAACGAAGTATGTAGACTAAAAAGGGCTCTATGTGGTCTCAAACAGCCCCCTCGGGCATGGTTTGGACGATTTACGATGGCAATGAAGAAATACGGAATGGTGAGCTACTGACCTATTTGATTATCTATTTAGACGACATGATAATAACTGGAGATGATACTGCATAGATTCCACTTCTTCAAAACAATTTGTTCAGAGAATTTGAGATAAAAGATTTGGGTGAGCTAAAATACTTCTAGGTTATAGAAGTTCAAAGATCAAAAGAAGGAATTTTTATATCATAAAGAAAATATGTTCTTGATCTTCTTGCAGAGATATGACAGATGGATTGCAAGCCGACAGACACTCTAGCCATGGCAAATTACAAATTACAATTGATTGATTGAGCACCTCTAACTAATAAGGAGAGATACCAACGCCTGGTGGAAAATTGATTTATCTAGCTCACACTCGATCAGACATTGCCTATGCAGTTGGAGTCGTGAGCCAATTCATGCACAACCCCATAGAAGAACACATGGAGGCAACACTGAGAATAATTCGCTACCTGAAGGGAGCTCAGAGAATGGGGATAGACTACAAGAAAAATGGACATCTGGATATTTTGGGATACACCGATGCTGACTGGGCAGAAAACTTGATTGGCCGGAGATCTACTGCGGGGATACTTCAGGCTTGCAAGAGGAAACCTTGTGACCTAGAGAAGTAAGAAATAAAATATTGTAGCAATATCAAGTGCAAAAGCAGAGTTTTGAGGAATCTTTCGGGGACTAACCGAGATTATATGGTTAAAAAAAACTACTAGTTGAAATAGGACGCCTAGTATTTCAGAGAATCGGGTATAATATGACCGAACTAAAATGTTGAAATAAATCGACACTTCGTCAAGGAGAAGATTGAAGAAAAAATTGTGAGCTTGTCATTCGTCAAATCTAAGGATCAGCTTGCAGACATTCTAACAAAAGCTCTAGTCGGTCAAGCCTTCAAAGCATTATCCAAGTTGGGAATTAAAGACCCTCCAATTCAACTTGAGGGGAGTGTTAAAATAGAAAACAAAGAAAGATTTTGGGTGATTGAAATTGTAAAAAGAATGGATCAAATTATGATGATCCTTCCTTAAAATTTTCAAAAGTAGAATGTCTATAAATTATTGTATACAATTCAAAGATGAAAAATGAGATTAATGCAAAGGATCCATTTTTTATTCAAGTTTTAGTAATTGTTGCTTAAAGGCGGGATATACGGGGTATGTTTCATTTGGTTTGGTTTATCCATTTTGATTCAAAATAGCTCTTTCTCCCATTGACTCCTCCAAGCACAAGTTCGTGACTTGTCGTGTTGCATAGTTCAATGGAATCATTCCTTCACTAAGTTAATGACAAGGAGAAATGATTTAGCACACTAATTTAGCACACTAAAAATACACTAATGTTTGCCACGTCACATTCAGTTGGCCCAAAAGTGTTAAACACAGAAAAATGATTGATCAAACCAGTGGAATCACAGCATTAGTGTGTTTTTAGTGTGCTAAAATTAGTGCGCTATATCACTTCTCAATGACAAGTCGTTTGAGATCACTCCCCATATTATTTAACAAATAATTTTAAATGGTTTTTCTACATTTAAATCCCTTCTTGAAAATACAAGCTCTCCAAACGAGTGCCATCTATATAGTAATGCGGCAACTGTCCAGCTCAGCGTTTTCGGTCCGCAAAATCCAATTGGTCCACGTGTCACCTTCTGATTTGTCTTCCGCTTCGTGACAAACCCAGACCACATCTTTCTTCTCTCAGATCTTTCGTCTCTCTCCGTCTCCGTCCCCGTCCCCGTCTCTCCAGCCCAGTCTCTCCGTCGTTGCAGAACGTCCGTCTCCGTCCCCGTCTCTCCAGCCCAGTCTCTCCGTCGTTGCAGAACGTCTCCACACGAGCCATTCCCCAGTCACGCGCCAATCCCTACCCAGATCTCGGTTATCATTCTAGGTTTCGAGCAGGACCAGCGCCACTGGGACGCTCTCACTCCGGACGAGAAGCACGTTCTGGCCTTCTTAGCTGCATCCGACGGCATCGCTCGCCAACATAACCAACCGACCGACTTCAATCTCCGGCCTCTCCGGTAAACATAGTTCCTTTTTTTTGGTTTTGTTCTGGCCGGGCAGTGGTTCTCTTTCGCAAGAAATGTGGTTGCCCAGTTGTCCACGTCGTGCAATTTTTGTGGGTTCTGGAATTTGTTTGATTCTTAAAGGATAAAGGGGTTTGAATTGATTTTGCGTTTGCCTTTCTCAGTTTGAAATTTATCAGTGGTGATCCATTACATCTGGGAGCAGTGGAGCAAAAGGACAAAACACAAGGTACCCTTCCACTAAATTCTGAACCATCTCCTGAGTTTGAAATCCATATTCACAATGAAGATGCTCCTGTTGTATCTGATGCTCCCCTGCATCTTGGCTCCTTGAATGAAGAGCATACTATGATTGGTGCAGTAAATCTTGGTGAGTCTTCAGACACCGGAAACAGTCCCCACCCTCTGGATTCAGCTGAAGATAGCAACAATCATTCCATAAAATCTAACTCAAGTGGTGACTGCAAGCTTGAGGTGCAACAATCTGCTCAGGAAACCTATACTTGTCCTGATGGATTACAGCTGAGAACGTGAAACCTGTAGATAGGTGAGAGCATGATATTCTGTAGAAGGGAACATGATAAGGAACTTCAGTGAAGTTAGAAGGGAACATTTGCGCTGCGACCTCAAGAAACAGGTAACTGTTATATCTGATGGATGAAACTTACTTCATATTTGCTCCCCTTTATTTGTGGAAGAACTTACTGAAGTGGAGATAAGGTTCTTTTTTTGTCTGGGGTAGCAAGGTTACATATCTGTAGTTAATTTTGTATAGAACATAATGTATCTTTATAAGATGGTAGCTTCAACTTGTTTTGAAGTTTTAGAGTCATTGATCACAGAATTGCCATTTCTCTGTTGATTTTAGCGATGAACAAATGGGCCGCACTTGACCATAGTATTACATTGGTCATGTTTTATATGGAAAAGCTTAAATTTTCCTCCCTTTCTGAAGGCCCCAGCCCATGATTAGTTGATTACGAGTACGGGTCATCTTGACCCGATACGCTTATATATGGATCTTTCTCAAATAGCCAACCCTAATTTTTCAAACAAAGATTTGATTTTACATATCATTTCGGAATTATTTTTGACCAACTAATTGATTGGGTCAAAAGTGTTCCCTCCATATTAGTCATTAGAAGAGAATTATTAAATTAAATTACTTAGAATTCATTAACAAATCCCAAGAACAAATGCTGAAATCATTAGGTTGGCCCAACTGAAAATTGGGCTCGGATCGGCCAAATTTCGAGCCCTTCTCAAACCATTTTGGGACATAATTTGAGTTCCGGATCCCGGTCCAAATTATTTTGGGAATTTGGAGAACTCAGGCCGATACGAGGAATTTCCAAAGAGTCCCAATTTGTGTTTTTCAATTAATTTTTTATTTGAAAATATAAAATATAATAGGTAACATGGACCTAATATACCAAAAAAATTGTAGATAACAGGGACCTAAAAAAATTTCAACGAGAATTTGTATGCCCCTGTTATTTATAATGTTTTATATTTTAAATTTTTAGGTTCTTATTATTAACTAATGACAAATATTTTACCAAAAATTCATGAAAAGTCCTTACTATACAAATGCAAAGTACTCGATAAACAATCCATCAGTGTTATAAGGTGCCAAAATATAAATTGAAACGACGAAATTAGGGTTTACATTCAATGAAATATGAGTTTTTTTACTAGTTAAATTGTGTTTTTATTTTTTTGAACAAGTTAATTAATTATTTAATTTAAATTAAATCAAAAATCGAGTCATCTCAGAAAATGCTTGGACAACGCGATCCCAAACCAAAAACGTTGACTGTGGTAATGAGATCAACTCGCGACCTGATTCCCATTATTTCTATCGAGTTCAGGATATTGGGGTTTGCATTACTCTAGAAATCTTGACTAAATATTTTATAATTCCCAATAATATATTAGAAAATTATTTCTCAAATTATGTAACCGCGCCAATCGAAGCCGAGGACGCGGGAAATACGAAAAAAGCGCGCCTGTCACCTTGAAAGCAAAGGATAAATCAGTAAATAATAAAAACTACCCTGTTTTTATAATCTTATATATTTTCTCCAGATAAAAATTGGTAATTGCTTTGCGCCGTTGCCTACGATTCCCAGTTTCCCACCCGTTAAATTTTCACCAAACCCCTCTTTTCGTACATTGATCTCCTTGTTTCAGACGGAATACACTAGGGATCGGATTTTCATGCATTGATCCAGCTATGGTAGGAAAGGATGCGAGGCGGCGATTGGTTCAATCGACACTGTTTCCTCAATTTGGGAGCTCGAACATGGAAGCTGAAAATCGCGATGATGATCCAGAAGAAGTGGGGGTGGAAGAAGAAGACTGGTGTGACAGTAGCAAAAAGCGGGGAGGAAGTCGGAGGAAGGTAAATTCGAAGTCAAGAACGCCGCCTTCAGCTTCTTCTAAGAAGGTATCTTGTGCAATTCGTGCCATACGACATATTGCATATACATTGTTTTGTTTTCGTTATATCTTGCATCCTAGTAGATATGTGGACTTAACAATGTAACACGCCGTAATTTGTGGAGTTTTTTTTTTGTGTGTGGTTTTTCTTACTATGCCCTGATCCATCTTAGAGAAGTCGTCTGATTTTGCGTGGTATTTGTTGGGTGAAGTAGTTATTGGGGCCACTGGTGTGATGCTTTGTTTCTAACATAAATGTTGGTGTTGCAGTAGGAATTTGGTTTGCATATGATGGGTTTATGAAAGTTGTCTAGTGTGTTCTATATGTGAGGGGCTTTTATTTGTGAGCATTGAATTTTCAGGTTATGAAAAATGGAGTGCAAAGATCCATCAATCAAATGAATGATAGTGATTCCCTGCTAATTGCCAGTAAGTGAACAATATCTTGCTGTGATATACTTGATTATAAGAAGATAATCATGAATGGCGACTTTTTCTTTTATCTTCTTACAGAGTCCAGTTTTTTTATGAAGGCCTCTAAGGCAGAGCTGCAGAGAAGTTGTCAAAACGAGCTGGTTGATTCCCCAGAAGAAAATGGTGAAATCTGCTCGCAGACAAACTCTATTGCAAGTATGGTAATCTGAATCCAAACTTGGTAGTTTGAACAGATTATTATCATTCGGTGTGTTTTGGATGCAAGGATGTTCTATTTCATTATTCCAAGTTCTTAAGATAGTATTCCAATGGCTAATGCTTGATACATTATGCACAAAATTGTAGCTTGATTAATTTGTTTTCAGATGGCATGAGTACCCCTCCAACGCTAAATAAGGATAACGCAACCCCACGGAAGGGGAAAAGAAGCTCAACCCCGAGGAAGGAAAGCAGTAGCTCAACACCAACTAAAAGGATGAAAAATGGCAAAAAAGGACTGGGACGGATCCCATTTGACCTCTCAATGGAAGAGCAGCCATTGCGAGCAATACCTGATCTAAGATTGGAGGCTAAATTCACTGCAGAGGTAGGTTTGAAAGAACTACTTCCCGTCTTTTGGGGAGGTCTACCAACCCTAGACTCTAGAGAGTATAAGCTGCAAGGAACTATTTGCTTCTGAATATCCTGCTATAGTAGTTGGTCTAAAATATTTTCTTGAATTGGTAGGAAAATTCGCGCATTTTTGCTGGACGAAAAACTCACCCGTTTTTCACATCCTGGAAAGGTGTACAAACAAGCCATGTTTTGACCAACTCAGGAACTAAGGCGTCGTCATTCAAAAAAAAGGAGCTAGGTGTTGCTTTTGACCCCATCCATGTATTACAGAGTAGTGAGGTACGTTATCCATATCCGCTGCACAATTTATATGTAGGGACTCATTGATTAATTTTACATTTACAAGTACTTCATTTGTACTATGTTTGGCTACATTTAAAATCTGCATTTACAGGATGATCACGCAACACTTGACTGGGGAAATTGGATTTTCACTGAAACACATGCAATTCGTGATCCAGACTGTGAATGCTCCGGAGCTTACAAAGGATCTGCTAACTCGTTATTTGACAACTCTCTCAATGGTTCCTATGGTAGACATTTATTCAATAGCAGTCACGAATTCTCTATTCCCCCAAATGGGCTTTTTCCTAAGTTCTCTAATATAATTCAGAATGTCCAGATCCCCTTCCATCAGTATCATTTGCTGAAGATAGAGTAGTATCTGGTGCCCAACAGATAGATTTGAATCTGCCTCCAGAAGATACTGGAGAAATGTTTGCTGCTTCAACTGAATTTTTGCAGGTTACGTTCACTATTTTGATTGACTTTGAATCTGAAACGTGGGCCTTTACCTAATTCTAATTGTTCAAATGCAATTCAATGCTAAGAGGCCTTGACTTTTCAAATTTTTAGGACAATGAACTTGGAACAGTTGATTTAGATGATGAGGTTTCTTGCCATAGGACCTTGGAGTTTGAGCTCGAGGATAAACTCCTCCAGGAAAGGTCAATTGTACTTTTTTTAAGTAATGCTATGGCTATGCAAGTTATTGAATATTCTTCTCTGCAATTCTCTTTTTTTTAATGAATATTTATTATCGGGGCTGCTTTTTATTTATAAAGGTTATGCCAAAAGATAAGTATTTGGTCACTGTTATGATGAATGCTTGGAGACCTTTTCCACAGTTGAACAGGGCTGTCTAATGTGGTGACGGTAACGGGTGGCCACTACCCGCTACCGTCACCGTTGTGGTAAAGGATGAGGGCGGGCTGCTCCGCTACTGACATCCGTTAACCCGTTAACCATTAATCGTTTCCCTTGAACTTTGGTTGTTTTTATTAAAATGAAGAACATTGTTATTCAGGTTTTCTATAACTATCCCCCATGCTAACTGAAAATTCTGTATTCTATCAGATATCAACTATTTAGTACCTGCATGGAACACTTCTTCACTAATTTGAATAAATGTGCTTCTCATGAACAGCGATGTTCTGAAAGATTTGTTCCTTTATGATGTTGCAACTCAGGGTTATGTCTCATTATCATACTTCTCACAATGACTCAGCAAATAGCCTATGGACAGACAAGTATCGACCTCAGAATGCCAAACAGGTTAAATTTCTCACAGTTATTATGCTGGACAATTTCTAGAATATGTTGGTTAGATCTCTCTGTCAGTATCTGAGGTAAAAATTGAAAGTTATTCCCTTATAAATTCTTAAATATGGTTTCAATGAACACATCCTTCCATAGATTGAAACAATTTAAACATTTGCTTTTGCTTGTCTCATAATTTTGTTTTATATCTTGCCGAAACACTTTCTTACAAACTGTGCTGGTGTCTGAAGCTTCTATCATTCAGACCTTATATGCTTTCTCTTGCTTCTCTTTCTCCATTTTTCTTGGATGGATCTGTAAGCTCGTATGATTTTTTTTCAGATATGTGGAAATGGCGAATCAGTAAAAATTCTGAGTGAGTGGCTCCATCAATGGCACCAAAAGGATTCTATAGCCAGTCAAGTTTGTATGGACAAAGGTGATTTTGGTATGCATGATGTTGATCATGATTATCACCAAAGTGACTCTGATACCGAGAATGGTGAAGAAAGCTTGAAGAATGTTCTCTTAGTTACTGGACCGGTTGGGGTAAATAGTGCATTTCTTCACCTTCTCTTAGCGTAGATCTAATTCCGGTATCTGCAAAGGATTCTTTTGACTCTCATGTTTTCTATGAGTTTATGAGCTGAGTGGTATGATTACTGGAAAAGGAGCAATCAGTTAAAACTGACTGAAGATATTTATCATCCACAAGTTGCTTTCAGTTGGATTCTATCTTACTCAATATTTCAGCATGTTTCATCCATGGTAGATGTGGATAACTGTTTTTTTGTTTAAATTTTGTTGTTTATTCACTTGTAGTAAGTGGAAAATCAGTATGCAATGCATCTCCAAGTTCCTTTCATAATTTTTGAACTTAAAAGGAATGAGACTTCTTCTGACTGAATGCATGCAATATATTGCAGAGTGGGAAATCTGCAGCTATCTATGCTTCTGCCAGAGATCAAGGGTTTCAGATAATTGAGGTAAACTTTACAGTATAAGTTTCTCAGTACTGAATCTTTGTTGGCCCTTCCGCCAATTAAAACCAAAACAGATAGATGGTCTGTTAACTGGCACCAATTTTTCAGATCACATAAACTTATCAGAAAATATAACTTAGAAAACTGAAGAATTTAACATCAAGATGATTCTATGGTTTGCCTTCTGGATGAAGTCTCGTTAGAATATTCTCTTCCTTTAATTCAGTCTGAAAATGTGGATCCAGGACATGCATTTTAATGTTTTTAATCAACAGCTCTGTCCAGAACTTTGTGGATACTTGTTCTTAGTCTCTCCTACATTTCATGTGTATGTATCTAAGTTGTTTTCCTTATCTAGATTAATGCATCAGATTGGCGCAATGGACCTCGGGTAAAGCAACAATTTGGCGAAGCTATGAAATCTCATTTGCTTCAGCGGTTAGTTTAAAGTTTATCACTGGGTGTTGAATATTTCTTGCTTTGTGCTTATTTAAATGGCTGCATTATTTTCAGTATAGCTGAAAGTAAATCCAATTTGCACAATGTATTCCCATCTGAGTCCAGAAAGGTTGTTAATGCTGCGACCTGTTGCTCCAACAATGAAGTAACTGAGGTAACACCATCAAATACGGAGGATTGTGAAGATGCCAGTTCATGGCTGATGACATCAGTTGGTGGGGAGAATAATCTTGCTAGCCTTCAGGGTGAGACTAAAACTATGGTTCTTTTTGAAGATGTGGATGTTTGTCTTTCAGAAGATCATGGTTTCATCAGTACAATACAGCAGCTTGCAGAGACGGCAAAAAGGCCCATTATTCTAACCAGCAATAGTAAGTTGCCATATTGGTATTTACCTGTCTTCCTCTGCAATTGCCGACTAGCCGACAAATTTTTGTTGTCATTTCTTAGGTGACAATCCTGCCCTCCCAAAGAATTTGGACAGGTCACAGATTAGATTTACTGTTCCGTCGATGGAGGAGCTACTTGGGCTTGTCGATGTGGTATGAATCCCTTCCGTCTTCTACTGTTCTACAGTAGAATCTTTTCCTTTATATATCATAATGAGACTGTTCTGATACCCTACTAGGTGTGTGCTGCAGAAAAAGCTCATGTTCATCCCTCCTTAGTAGAAAATTTTGTTCAATATT
>JAOWBN010174127.1:0-18165 GCA_028565015.1 Pinguicula moranensis
TAACTGAAAAATCTATCTCGGTGTCCTGCACTTCTACTGGCACTGTTTCATTTCTATTTCTCAGGTCTGTTTCAGTTTTTGTGTGTAGGAGTACTAGCTCTCTGGAGTCCATTGTCATAATCTCATCGAGCAGATTTGGCTCTTCTCCAACTACTTGGAAAGCAATTTCCTTCCCAAGTGTAAGAGTATTTATTGCTTGTTCAAGGAGCATGTTACTGACCTGATTTTCTGCAGGTGAGGTGTGTTGAATACTTGAAATAGTGAAACTGGAGATTGGACATGATTCAGATGTTCTGTGTGTTCTATTGGTTGCTGGGAGTTTGCGGGAGACTGTATCTGACTCATATGATTCAAATGGATTGGGCTTTTCTGCATCATTAAACTTTCAAATTTTTTTTCACTAACTAGCTTTTTTCTTGGGCTTAATCAGACCACTTGTAGCCCAACTCCTCAATTTCCTAATGAAGACCCGGCCTCTGAGTGAGGAGATTGAGTCGAAAGAAATAGGTATGGCGCTATTAAGAGGTGAAAATGCTTCCAGGTATCTATAATTCATAGGACAAAAAAAAGAGTTTCTGCCATATCTCACTTTGTTAATTCTTTAACCAGAGATGCGTGGGTGCACTGGGCGGTACATATGTGCCACTTCACATTCAGGTAGAAGATCAACCAAGATACCGTACAAGGAAATGTCATTTGGCAACAAATGTCCTAGGAGTTTGTGACACTCAAGGGCATTTCATCAACATGTTGGTTGGCTAGGAGGGTTCAGCTGCAGATGGGCATGTACTACGTGACAAATAACGCGTAATAATGGCTTGAGGGTCCAAAATGGTTTGCCACATGTTTGTTTTTTACATTGATGGTTTTTTGATGTCCTTAATGTTTACACTTGACTCCTTGTGCAAGAACTTATTAATTGTGCGATAGTGGATACACAAATGGTCAGGGTTTTCTAACTCCTTACAAGAATGGGGTGGTGCGAATATGAGACCACAAAATTATAAGGAACTGCACAATCTACGACACAATGCAGCCCAAAATGTTATCGAGAGGGCTTTTGGTATTATGATGAAAAGATTTTCTTTGCTGAGGAGCCTGACATACTATCACATCAACACACAATGTAATGTCATATTGGCTTGTGGGTTGCTTGACAATTTTGTGATCAACATCACACCATATGATCCTTCATTAGATCCTACAGATAACCCCATGTCCGATCGTGAAGAGTATAATCCGACAGTGGATGAGACAAAGGATCACATTTAGTCTGTGAATCCATCCCCAGCCTGGAATCAGTTAAGGAAAATTTAGCTAACGGGCTTTGGCAGACCTACAATTCACCAGTGGTTAGATCTTGACTTTTTCATTCATTGTCGTCCTTTCATTCATAGTTGTTACTGCTTCCATTCAATGTGCTTCATTCTTTTTGCTATGACTCTAACAATATTGTTGTATTATCTTCATTTGTTGTGACTTGACTATGTTAATTTCATGTTGGTTGTGACATTTATTACATCTTGTTAATCTAACTCTACAAACTTTTGTTGGATGCTTATAATGCTTCTGTGTAGGACCAAAGCCTTGGATGACACCTCTGAAAAATTGAATGATCTTGAGCTAGAGGATGTTAGCTCTGAAAAAATTGATGATCTTGTTGTACCTACGGCAAGGAATACTTTTGGTATCAGTGCCCCATTTAAACATTCAGGAACTATCAAGGAGAAAGTCGGTAAGAAGATAAAAGTAGAAGCCGCATCCGAGCCAACAAAAATTAAGAAGATATATCTCACTCTGGATGAGGAGAAGGCACTGCTAGCTGCACTGAAGGACATGTAACTTGAAGGTTGGAAGGCCGGACAGGGCTTGAAGCAGGGGACTCACCAAAAGATTATTGTTATGATGAGGTCTATGGTTGAAGGCAGCACACTCACAGTGAAAAATGTTGAGAATAAGAAGCACAAATGGGTTAAGCAATCCTGTTTACTCAATGAGTTCTCTAAGTTGAGTGGAGTGGCTATTAACTAGGGGACGCATGCAATCGTCATGGACTCTTAGGATATGTGGAACGAGCTTGGACAGATATATCATCCTTTGTACGTTGTTTTTACAGTACAGTGGCTATAACTTTACTGAAAATTGATTCCAATATGTGCAGGTGGACAACAAGTATATGCAACTTTGAGGGAAGACATTTCCTTATTGTGAGTTGTAGTGTGAGTTTTTTTTTGGCTAGTATCGGGCAACGGGGTCAGGTGCACAAGACCATCAAATGGCGGAGAAGGAACCTCATGCGACACCAGCAAAAGTCTGATCCATCGAATCGAGGGGCAATGTCTGAGGAAGATGGAGAGTTGGAGACAGAAGGTTATGTTTTTTAGAAAAATAAGGCATTTTATACCCCAATTTAAGGGGCGTTTCAGTAAAAATACTTCGAAAACGTGGAGGATATCTGCCTTGCAAAGCACTAACACCGAACGAGGGTTACCTCTCATCTGATATCCCACTTGATCACTACCAAACGCAGGTTAAAAAATCTTATCCCGGAGTTACCCAGAAGTTTTCCGTGAAGTCAGATATGGCTAATCCGCGTACCAAACGGATCCTGAATGGAATTGAATGGGGGTAGATTAGATCTATTAAAACAACAAGCATTGATGCATACAATGGTTTCTTAATAAAAATCGTTGTCGGTTGTCACAATCCTGCCCGAATTATTTAGGGCATGGAATTAATTAAAAAAAAGTTACGTGACAACAATTATATTAATATTGCATTAAATTTAAGATTAATTATTACTGTTGTCAAAGACAATAATTTAAAAAATATATTTATCTTTTTTTAAAACACTATCTTAAACAGCGATAAAAGGTAGATTCACAAGTCAAGCACTCAAGCCCCAACAATAGAGAACTGTAATAACTTTGCCCACAATATCTGCACACTGTGTTTTTTTATTTCATTTCACGCACCAAAGGTGCTATATAGTATTTCAAAAGAATACATGGGTTCAAAATACAAAATCAATACAAACTGAGGGGTTTCTTAACCAGTCTTGCAACATTAGTCGTTAATCGCCGCGACACTCACATCCAGATTTGTGCTTTCATCAATATCCAAATGTGTATCCATCATTTCCTCCGCGACGTCCACGGGCAGTTCAGTTCTCCATCTGAAGGCTGCTGCATTTCTATTTACATGGCTCCTTTCCACAGCTCTTTCTCACTCTCTCTTCGCAATTATCATATTCGAGTGCAGATTGACCATCAGATCACTACGCAGGACATTTTTTGATCCAAATTGGTAACATTACTCTGCAGTTCAGATAACGTGATTATACTACGAAATCCAACAAAAAAGAAATCATAAAATTGTTTTTTCTGTACAAAGAAAGTCTGAATTATTATATTTTTAAAAAATCTTAAAAGGTATATACCATGAAATATTAAGTTCTAGATTACACTACTTTTAGGATTTTGTGGTCGATACTTTGCAAGATTCTCACAAAACTTGTTAGAAAAGTTTGGATAAAGAATAATGTATTGAAACTTTACAAGAGTGAAAAATGAGACAGATTTAATGCCCGTGGTTCACCGTCTCCTTAGATCCAGCTAATCCACGTTGAGCTCCAAAATCGTATGCTCCCGTACTTTTTATTAGATCTCAAGAAATTACAAGTTTTACAAAATGTAGATCAAGAATACAGTAAAATAACATGCAATTAGAAATCAGTGAATAAATCTATGATGCAGTTAGAATAAAAGTAGTAGAACAAACTAAAACTTCAACCGTGAACACCACCAGAGCCAAGAACTTGAGTTGATGGTAGAACGGCTTCAAACTGCCACAAACGTATACGAAACTGCAGATCTCATTGAGATAGGTCAATTCCATCGATTCAAATTCGCAAAGAAGCTCTAAATCCATCGAAAAGCCCTATTTACCGGCGAAACAGTGAAGGAAAGAGAGAAACTTGAGAGAAAATCGTTTAGAAAGAGAGAAGAATGTGTTTTAAATGATGCATTTTTCAAAAAAAAACATATATACTCATGTATCGTGTAATCATGTTCATTGGATTATTTCAGATCAACTCAAACTCATCAAATGTCGGTAACATCATTGTTGTCGGGTTAAAGTATAAATGGAAGGTTAAGATTCACCGATTCTGCTCCTCATTCTCGGCCGTTGAAATCTAACATAAGATCTAACGGTCACGACTCTTGGTCTTCAACTTCTTCAAGAAGCTTCCTTGAGCTCCGTTGGATGAGTTTACAGAGGGACGACTAAGATGTGTTCATGAAGCTTCCACGAAAAGTTTTGCATTTACACCGTTTGATCAACATACAGATGGATGAACTGGATTAAATCTAACATTTAAGTTGTAATAAGTAATAGCCACACGATAAAAAAAATAAACGGTCAGGATTATAAGAATAATAATGGTATTTATGTAATTACACAAATAGTAAGGGTATTTCGGCAATTTCACATATAAGCAGGGTTTTCTTTGGTAATTTCACAAGTCCAACTCAAAATAAGGGTAAAATAGTAAATTTATAGAATCATTTAAGGGTATGTTAGGTACTTCACTCAACAATCTCCACCTTGATGTACCAAAATTTTCAAACATTTAGTGAATTAAAAGTTTTCATACAATTTTAAAAGCAATTTTAGTTTTTAAGCTGGGACAATGAGAGTCCCTCATAGTTTTTATTAATGTTCCTTCAAAAACAATGTTACTAAATCCCAAGCAGTTTTAAACATTTTTGAAACTTAACTTGTGACAATATTTTTGTTCCAAAATCTGCTGCATTTTTATAGGTTGAAATTTTTACAAGTTTGATCACATTTCAAGATAATATCATGAATAAAATTTCACATCTATATGTTTTGTTCTTTCATAAATACATGATTTCTACTCAAATGAATTGCAGATTGATTATCAAACAAAACTGAAACACATGAATTTGAAATTTCAATTTCTCTAATTAAGCTATTTAATCACAAAGACTCCTTAAATGCATCAGTTAAGGCTATATACTCAGCTTCCGTGGTTGACAAAGCAACCACGGGTCGAAGTTGAGACTTTAAAGTTACACAATTACCACAAAATAAGAAGTAATAACTAGATGTTGATTTTCTGGAGTCTAAATCTCCAGCAAAGTCACTGTCTGTAAATCCAAAAATATCCAAAGTAGGATTTCTTCTTTTAAAACACAATCCAACATTAAAGTACCTATCAAGCATCTAACAGTCCATCTTAAAGCATACCAATGTTCAATTCCTGGGTTGAACATAAATCTACTTAACAATGAGACAACAAATGTAATAGCTGGCCTAGTACTAACCTAGCATACATCAAGGAACCAAACAAGTTTGAATAAGGTATTTTTTCCGTTTCATTAGTTTCTACAGGTGTTTTTGGACTTTGATTTTTATAAAGTTGAAAATGAGCATCAATAGGCAGAGAAACAAATTTACAATTAGTCAATAAAAATTTCTTCAAATTTTTTTTCGTATAAGAGATTTTATGCAACTCCAAACTCACCAACTCCCTATTTCTTATAATTTCCATTTCCAAAATTATTTTGGTTTCTCCTAAGTTTTTCATTTCAAATTCAGAACTTAACATTACTTTTAACTTCTCTATTTCAGATTTTGATTTACTTATCAATAACATGTCATCTACATAAAACACCAAGAACATGGAGGGATTTTCAGAATGAATGAAATACAAGCAAGAATCATAACTCTTTCTTTTAAACCCTAATTCTAACATAAAGGAATCAAATCTTTTATACCACTGTCTGGGTGCTTGTTTTAGTCCATATAAAGATCTTTTCAGTAAACAGACAAAATCAGGTGGTTCAGGATCTATAAAACCAAGTGGTTGATCCATAAAAAAATTTCCTTCTAATTCTCCATTTAAAAGTGCAGTTTAACATCAAGGTGTTCAATTTCTAGATCAAAACAAACAGCATATGCAAGCATAATTTTTATAGTCTTATACTTAACAAAAGGAGAAAAAAATTCCTTATAGTCAGTTCCTTCTCTTTGTAAAAAAACTTTAGCTACTAATCTAGCTTTAAAAAGTTTTGGATCAGATGCTAAAGTTCTTTCTTTTATTTTGTACACCCATTTACTACCTATTATTTTCTGTTTTTTTAGGTTTAGGAACTAAAATCCAAGTCTGATTTTTCTTAAGTGATTCATCTTATCTAACGTAGCAAGTTTCAAGTTTTTAGAATTTTCACAAGTAATAGTAGCATTGTTCAAAAGTACTAAGATTATCACCAACAAAAAAAAAAGCATAATCAAGTAATTCAACCAAGTTTACATGTCTAGCAGGTGACCTGCTAATTCTAGTCCTTTTATTTAGGGCAACATTGTCCAAAGTGGAGGGTTTGGATGAACCTATCTCTGAGGGTTCCTGAATTTCTTCAAGATTCTCAGTTTGTATAACTTGTTCAATTTCAGGTAGTGAAGTTCTCCTATATAACTCCACCTCATTTGAAGTTTCCCTAGGGTCCACCTCAATTGATGTATCAGCAAAAATAACAGGTAAACAAGGAAATTCACTTTTCATTGAAAATGACATCCCTACTAATTATGATTTTAACACCAGGTACACTTCTATCCCACGTCCTATAGCCTTTCGTGCCTTCTTGATAGCCAAGAAAGACACATTTTTGTGACATTGGATCTAATTTATCAGATTTAGTGTGAACAAAACTTGCACACCCAAACACCCTTAAGTGGATTAGATTCTGGTCTCTTTCGGATCAAACAAATCCTGAGTATGTAGTGTCTAAGGGAAACAAGAGGCTCCTATTTATTAGATAGGCTGTTGTACTCAGTGCCTCCCCCAAAAATGGTTTTTTTCAAACCAGAGGTAATAAGTAAACATCTAACTTTATTCTACTGAGGTGTATAACGTAGAGTTCTATGCCTAGTGATTCCATATTCATAACATAAAGCATCAAAAGAAGAATTACAAAACTCCAAACCATTATCAGTTCTCAAGTACTAAATTCTTTTATCAGTTTGATTTTCAACTAAAGTTTTCCATTCTTTAAACCTTAAAAAAGCTTCATCTTTTGAACGTAAGAGAAACACCCAAACCTTTCGCCTAAAATCATCAACTATTGACAAAAACTATTTAGCACCACCATGAGTTGAAATAAATTCAGGACCCCGACATCAGAATCTAGATGTTTAAAAATAGATTTTGAAAGATGTATTCCTTTTCCAAATTTAAACCTACGTTATTTTCCAAGAACACCCCTCACAAAATTTCAAATCAGTAATAGAATGTTTGCCTAATGTTCCGCCAATGCGGAATTTTTAAACCCTTCATGCTCATATGACCTAGCCTTAAATGTCATAATTTTGAGTTTTCAGATGAACTAGATGCACAGCAAAATCACCAACATGTTCTATAAATTTTCCATTTAAGAAATATAATCTATTTTTCCTAGTAGCAGCTAGAACAGGTTTTTTAGAATTAAAAACAGTTAAAAAAACCATTTTCACGATGAAAAGAACAACCAAATTCTTCTAAAACCCCTAAGATATTATTATTTTTTCAAATCTGGTATATATCTAACATTTGTTAAAAAAATGTTGTTATCACCTAACACTTATAAATGTATTATTCCAATTCCCTCTACAGAATAGATATTGTGATTCCCCATATATACAACCCCTTTCTTAGATTCATTTAAATTTTCAAACCAGTTTTTATGAGGACACATATGAAAAGTACACCAGAGTCATCACACAAAGGACTATCACTGACAGTAAGTGACTCCCACAAACTAGATGAAACACAAAGAACTTCACTGATATCTTCATCAATTTTAGGATTAATAGTGGCAATATTTAATTCAGATTTCCTTTTCTCTTTCTCTTTTAATTTCAAACAGTCAGACAATATGACCTAACTCTATACAATATCTACAATAAAGTTTTTCATCTTCATTTAAGTAATGGTTGTATATCTTTAGTGGTGAGTCTCCTACTGTTTTCAGTTTTAGGTTTCTCTTTCTTGATTTCATAATTATTGTTCTGAATTCTCAAGTCAGATTTCACATTAGCATACAAGACACTCGAAGTTTTCCTACTATTTTTAATTTCTAGTTCTCTAGACCTTAACCCCATCATAATAGTATCAAGTTTAGGAATAGATCTAGAGTACTGAAAAGCATTTTTAACAACAAGAAAATCATCAGAAACAGAGTTTAAAAAATCATAGCAAGACTTTAATCATCGAGATCATGATCAGTTCCTTTCGAAGTTTGACTTAACTTGTAAAATTCATCCAAATTATCATCTATAGATTTTGAAGGATCCATTCTAAAGGCAAACATAGAACCCTTCACTTTGATCAAACTTGGAGCAATTTTAGAAGCATATAAAGCATTTAGTTTTTTTCAAACAGATAATGGATCTTCATCAGAATCAAATTTTCTCAATATAGAGTCAGACAAGTTTAGTATAATCAAGTTATATGCTTCCTCTTTTGCTTCCTTAGCTTTCCTTCTAAATTCTTCAGGCCAATTATCAATATTATCCTTAAGTGCATAATGGACTTTATTATGAGACAAAAGTGTTTTCATATGCCTAGACGAACTACTGAAATCCCATTTCCCATCAAACATTGGCAATTCAAGCCTAGTAGACATTTTAGACATATGCCGAATATTCACAGAATATGCAAGTATATCAAGAATATTATATCAGCAGCAATGTTCTAACTTCTTTAGCTACAAGCCTCTCACAACATCAACGTTCCAACCCTTATTGGCTACAAGCCTCTAATAAAGTAAGTAAAGGATTAAAATACTTGTAAGAAAAAAGGAGTTATGCCTATTCTAACTCTCGCTAGAATAATTGGTGCTTTTTGGTACTTCACTCAACAACTACCATACCAACTGCAACCAACTGCAACAGAACATATACTAGAAAGGATTAGGACTCCCAATTATAGTTTTATTTCTCATATTTCCCCTACATACCTGCTCACGCTACATCAAATTTACGGGCATACTTACATAATTACCCAACAGACCCCAGTACACAGTGTGACCAGGAAAGGAAGTGGTGTACTACAAAACTTGTACAACTTTAAGCAATGTAACTTTATCTCAACATCCTACAAAGTGCCAGTAATCTGCTGATCACTCCATTATTTCCTTTCTACTTCTTACAGATTCATTCTCAACGAACATGTTGTAGACAATGCCTCAACCAAAGCAATGATTTCCTCTCTTCAGTGCCTATCTTGACAAGACTTGTCTTGAAGAGATTCCATCCTCAGACACATCAAAGAACAAGTCATCACTTATAGACAATGCGTAGACGATCTCAATCATGCTGGGATATTTGTTGGATCCCGATGGAGGCAAGTGACAGCCACAACCATCACACTATCATAGTATCCATCTAGAGACTCTCAATCAAGAGCCTTCGATCCATCCAGTCTCCCAACTTCTTAAACTTCTTCTCCTCTTTACCCTCCAAAATCCAAAGTTGCACTACCCCAGAGGGCCTTGCCCTCGGCGTCCATGGCCTCCCGACCAGAGATTAGCTCAAGGAGCGCGACACCGAATGCAAGGAAATCCATTTTGGTCCAGACCACCCCATCAGCAATATATTCGGGAGCTATGTAGTTTTGTGTGCCCACTCTATGCATTGTTATGGCATTGCAGCCTGATTTGGCCATCCCAAAGTTTGCGATCTTTGTGTGCATGCTTGAGTCCAAGGGGATGTTGCGACTCTTAATGTTCTTGTGCACGACTCTGGGCCTTGTGTGCTCATGGATGTACTAGAGGCCATTCGCCACGTCAATGGCAATTCCGAGCCTTGTTTCCCAGCTCAAGTGTTCAGTCCTCTTCTCATGCAGCCATAAGTAGAGGGATCCATTCTCCACATATTCGTAAACAAGGTAGCAATTAGCTTCTTTAGGATCTATGCTGAACACCTCAAGCCTGACTAAGTTCTTGTGGTTGACATGTGTAGATCTAATTAGAACGGATCTAATAATGAACAAATACGATAACAATTTGTACCTATATAACCATAATGTTCTGGTTGATTATATCACGAACACGAACCAGGAGTCTACCGGAGTCTCCTTGTAATCCACGTACTCATATATTCACCTTCACAAATGATAAGGCAACAATTTGAGAGAAACTGTATATATGTTTGGAGGTCTCAACAAATGAGAATAAGAATTATGTAGTAAGTCAATAGGCGTACTAAACGCCCTATTTGTGGGGAAGGACTAGGGTTTACTAACTAACGTATAATTATATAATTGACCATAAGCCTAATTAGGGTAGTAGAATCTTACTCTAATTAAAATTCTCAAAATTAGGTAATCAACAAATAATTCCACCTAATTAGGGTAGTAGAGTCATACTCTAATTAGAATTCTTAATAATAGGTAATTAACAAATAATTACCATAATTAATTCAATTAGACTTATTTACATATTTTGTCTAATAGCTCCCACTCAACTACATAAGCCGTAATACAAAATACAATTTTTAAAATCTTCCGACGCTTCATACGATAAATGAGTCGTGTGACCATAAAATAACTAGTAGTGACATATTAAGTTATCATCTAACTAACATGACACTTTCAAAGCAACGATACCCCAAATTCTCTTCGCATCACCGATATCTACGTATCCCTTTAAGCTATATAATATTTGGTTACATACTTAATGTAATCACCATGGCAAATATGGTTAAACTAGATAGAGTATTCCCTAGACACTAATAACCATCCATATCAACTCAACTGCTTTCCTAGCATGGTCCACTGGACTATATAGATCCTAACCCTTGGATGACATACTAAAGTAGCATAATCAAACCTCAACTTCAAGTCATAGCTCTAAGTCAAAGAGTAACATCTATGTGGACAATCGTATGTCCATATGATCACACAATGACAATCAGGGGATTCTTTTGTTATTTTTCTCAATGGTCATTCTGTAGCACACATAGTATGATATATGTGTTATGGCAAGACTCCCACTTAGGTGGGTATGTTACTTACTTATGTCATGCGAACCGTAGCCGTCGATAAATACACTTAGTTTTTATCATCCCCATTCAGTTTTAAAGCCTTAAAGTAAAAACCCAGACATTTCACATTCAATTCACTTAGAATCTCATTTTAGACCTATTGAAGCGACTGTCCAGAACATTTATAAATCTTATCCTTCATGCTACGCAAGCATAAGGGAGATTTCCCGTGTGATAGGGTCAATCATTAAGCTTCTGTGACATTTATTGTGCCTTATTAATTGATTACATGAGAGTTTTGCTCAAAATTGTTACAAAAATATGTCTTTATCATTTACAAGATATGATCAAACCCTACGTAATCTTAAAACCTAAACACGACTATAGGAATGGGTTTGGTCATCGGTTCGGCAATCATCCTGTCAGTAAAAATATACTTGATGCTGATATCTGCTTTGTTAACAACATCTCAAACAAAGTGATATTTTCTTTGGATTTAGGGTACTGTAGAAAGCTTCTTAGCCAAAGTGCTTTTTGCACTGCTACAGTACATGCGACATATTTCGCTTCCATAGTTGACAAAGCAATGCAGTCTTACTTCTTGCTGCACTATGATATAGCTCCTGCACAAAGAATGAAAGCATATCCTGAGGTTGACTTGGACTCATCCAAATTGCCTCCTCAATCGATATTCGTGTATCCTCTCAGCCGCAGGTCCCCCCTTGATAACATAGAACTAGATCGGTCGTTCCACGAAGGTCACAAAAGATCATCTTGATAGCTTTCCAATTAGCAGGCCCCATGTTATTTTGGTAACGGCTCACCAACCCAACCGCAAAGCAGATGTCTGACTGTGTACATAACATGATGTACATCAAACTCCATGTAGCGCTTGCATAGGGAACATTGCTCATTTATTCATTTTCTTTATCCATTTTTGGGCATTTATTGAGGTTTAGTGTCAGACTCTTATCAATAGGGGTGTCAACGAGTTTAGAATAATGCATCCTGAATCGCTCTAAAATTTTGTTTATATATGCATGAGGGACAAACCCAACATTCTCTTAGAACGATTCTGCGTATCTCTACGCCTAGGACATACCTGGCTTCACCCATATCCTTCATCTCGAAGATGGAGGATAGCCATTTTTTCGTAGCGTTGATCATTTCCATGTTGTTTCTAGCTAATAGTATGTTGTCGACATATAAGGAGAGAAACATGATTCCACCCTTTGTCTTCAAGACATACACGAAGTGATCTTCATCTATCATGGTGAAGCCTTACGAAGTAATGGCCTCATAAAACCTGAAGTACCACAAACTAGAAGACTATTTAATTCCACACACACATATATATATATATATATATTTTAAGACAACATATCTTGTCATCTTGACCTGTTGAGATGAACACAACAGGCTGATCCATATAGATTTCTTCCTCAAGTGTTCCATTGAGGAATGCACCATTTATGTCCATTTGGAATAGTTTGAAATCCAAATAGGCAACCAGGGCTAGAAGTAGGAAAATAGAGGCAAATCTTACCACAGGAGAAAATATCTCTTTATAGTCTATACCCTAGATTTGTGTAAAACCTTTCGCCATGAGTTAGACTTTGAACTTTTCAATTGATCCATCCACACCGAGTTTAACCTTGAATACCCACTTGCATCCAATCGGTTTTTGACAATATTGTGGATCAACAAGTTTCCAAACTTCATTTGTATGTATCGAGTTCATTTAATCCTTCATGGTACTTACCATTTTTTTCTATCGGGTGAGTCCATAGCCTAGCTATAAAAGGTTGGCTCTTCTACTTCCAAAGGAGTGCAGAAGAATACAGTTACCTCAATCTGAAAGTATCGTCAAAGAATTCTTCCACATTCACTCCTTCGGAAAATGTGGTCTTCTACTTGCCTGATTGGGAGTCTGCTCCCACTTGCCCTTTGGCTCGTAGGACTGATGGTGTGAGAAAGGCCATTCGCACTAACCCTATGATTAGTTCGGTTAGTTATCACATCGTCATTGCCTAGATTTTGATAACTGATCTCATTTATAGGTATGAAATTTTGAGGACTTACCTATCTTTCATGTTGGCCCTCATTTTCGTTAGGCATGAAGTGTGAAGCACTTACCTCTCTTTCATGTTGGCCCTCATATGACAAATTCTCACCTCGAATATGTGGGATTACATTATCCTGGGTGGTTGGGTGAAGCATACTCTTCGCTACACCTAGAGATAGTGACAAGTCTTGTTGCAACTCATACAATTGACCATCCTATTTTATTTCTTTGATAGTTGGGAAATGATCATCTAGAAATTCGACATTGCAACTGTCGATTTCAGTCATGGCCTCATTTAGGTGTTCACCTAACATTAAATATCTTTTTGAATGTTCGGGGTATCGAATAAACACCCTATTGGTTGCTCTTGCACGAAGTTTTCCATGTTGATGGGTTGGGATGTGCAAATAGCCCGCAAAACCTGATGGTCGCATATGGTCCAAAATTGGCCTCCTTTCATTCCATAACTCATATGGAGTGGTGGGCATACTCTTTCTTGGTACTTTATTGAGGATGTATGTGTCGTGAGTAACACATCTCCTCAAAAGTTAATGGATAGGTTGGATTATGCATCATAGACCTAACCATATCAAGCAGGGGACGGCTCCTACATTCCGCAAAACCGTTTTGCTGTGGGATATAAGGAATGGTAAGTTGCCTTAGTATGCTCTTTTCATTACAATACCCTTTAAACATATCAGGAAGTCATTCATGACCGCGGTCGGTCCGAAGAATCCTAACTCTTCTGTCCAACTGATTATCTACTTCAGCAACGCAGTGTTTGAACACATCAAGTGCTTCGTGGTGATGAGACAACAAATTCACGTGTCCAAAACGCGAGTAGTCATGTATGAAGGTAATGAAATAAGAATCCTCATGGCCATCTTTCACGCTCATGGGTCCGCAAATGTCAAAATAGATTAAATCTAATGGATTTGAGGCTCAAGAAGCCTTACCGAAAGATTTCTTGCTAAAGCTAAAACAATGTTCGCACACAAGCAACTTAGCATTAGTGAGTTGGTTTAATAGACTGCACTTAGCAAGTCTGTTTAATCTATCTTGCTCAATGTGACCAATTCTAGCATGCCATTTAACAGATACAGAAGTTTTGTCATTTTTGAAAACTAAGGCAATGGATGAATTAGTAGAATCGTTATGAATATCACCCAAATTAAGAATGCAAAAATTATGTTTGTATGATCCGTGACCAAACACATTGTCACCGTACTCAATTTTCAATCCATTAAGATGAAAATTAAATGAAAAAACTAGTTGTGGCAAAGAAACAATTGAAACTAAACAACAGCGGACTCTCGACACATAGATTGTGTCGTGTAACAACAATGTGTTCCCACTACGAAGCTGAAGTTTGTAGGTGGCAATACCGATGACATTCTCGTCATTGTCGTTCCCCATAGTTACACTTCGTGTTTCGGTGCAATAGCATTGAAATTCGACAAATCCATCACGATCATTTACTACGTGCTGAGACGCTCCTTATTCAATCCATTTAGGAATGGAGTTAATAACTAATGCATGAGAGCAAACACATAATTTGGGGTTATTTGGAGAGTAATGTACCTTTTTAGGCTCGGAACAGTCCCGAGAGTAGTAAGAAATTTCTAAGTCTTAGGTTGTTTAGTGATTTTTTTTCTTTAAACAAATTTCTAAGTCTTGTTTGCTGACTTACCAACTTCCTTGTTCCTCTTAGGGTTTTCCCATGATTAGCAAGAACTTTGGCAAGGGTGCGAAAGCTTGCAAGTTGTCGTCTTCAAGCTCGAGATGCTTGGATATTTCAACAAATGTCTTGATGTTCACGTCATGATTCATCAGAGTTTGAAGGGAGTTCAATGTCTATCTTCCCTTTCATTAGGTAGTGAACGAATCATATTGTTCACCTGTTCGAACTCAGAAATATTGATCCCGCCAGCCTTGAGATCGCACAACATGGTACTCATAATGCGGAGGTGCTCAAGTACTGGTCAACTCGAATCGAACTTGTACTGAAGCCAATTTAAGTTCAAGGCCTGGAGCCTTATAGCAGATGTTTGGCCATATTTCTCCTTGAGTTTGTTCCACATGGCCTTGGCCATGGGCTCTAGATCATACGTGTCAATCAGTCGTCATGTATGCAGTACAACATAGCATAGCATACACTTCGATCTTTCTTGGCCCATGTTTCGTAGGTTGGTAAGGTTTTTCCGGTTTTTCCATGGTTATATGCTCAAGAATGTCTTTCTATTGCAGGGGATATTAAATCTTGCTAAACCAGATATCATAGATCAATCCAATTAACTTATCACTAGAAGCCCCAACGAGTTGCTCTGGTGGTCTAGAAAACCCCCATAACTTCCTTATATGTGGAGGTTGTGGGTTCGATCCCCGTAAGATGCAAGATGTTGGGGCCAGACTCCGGTATTATGACATGGCTTGCCCAGTGAGTACTTTGCCCGATCTGCCCGGAGAGTCGTAGGATGGGTCCCTGTGGACTAGTCGGCAATTAGCTGGATACCACCGGTCAACCAAAAAAAAATTATCACTGGAAGAGAGCTCGTTAATCAGGCTAGGGGTTGCCATTTTTGCAATTATATTTTAAGATGGACATTAGGCACAATCTTAAAATTATATTTTCTGTGAAGAATTTTGGATTATATTATACGTTCAAAAATTTCGTTAAGCTCATAATTATCACGTCATTCATAACCATAAATTTTAGGAAAATCTAACTTTCACATATTGAAACAAATTCAAGTAAAAACACATAATAACACATACAGCTAAATGGATTAGCACATGTAATTGTTAATTTTAACAATTTGATGGTTTTTATTATAAAACATTTTTGGTTTAATTTTAATGTGTTCTAACCAAAATAATTGGCACAAATAAATTATTAACGCATAACAATTCGTGTTTCTTTTAATGCATAGTTAAAGGATTTTTTTTTTGAAACTATCATAAGTAGATGAATTGGTTCAGAGGTGATCCTTAATCGATTTGGTAAGCACCCAGGTAGCTGATCTCGTACTGTAATTTCGGTGATCAACTGCCTAGACAACGCTACCAATTCTAATGTATGGTCCAGATGTCTGATGGAGTCACAAGGGTCCCACTTAAAAAACTGCCCTATACAACCCCTCACGAGCACGATTTTTGTTTTGATAAGTTAAATTCAAAATAATTATGGTAATATGATTTTGATTACCATGATTGAATTATCAACACATAGTTAATAATTAATTATTCATTAATTTTATTTTTTGGAAATATATTATGTAATAAAATTAATTCATAATTCACATAAGCATATTTGGAATTAAAATTGCACTTTGCACATTATTCCTAATCATGCATACTAAAAATTAAATTGTACTAAACAAATGAAAATAATTCCTATTCATACATACTTATAAATGAATTGCAATAAGCAAATTAATATAATTCTTAATCATGTATGCTAAGAATTAAATTTTTTAATTTCACTCATAAAAAAAAATCCTAATAATTCATACTAGATAATTTATTTAACATATAAATAGAATTAAATAAATATAGATATGCTTATATTCGTAAAACTCATTTACGGAATTTTAACACATAATTAATAATATATGCTCGGAATTAATGAACGTGTCTTTAAATTAAATCTTATTCATCTATGCTAAGAACTAAAAATTTTAATTGCACTTAGCAAATAAAATAATTAATTTCTAATCATGCATATTAAGAATTAAAATTTAATTGTATGTAGTGTCATACTAAATTAGTTAATTTAGCACATAAAAAAAACTAACTATAATTGATAAATAATTAATTTTTCATAAATTAATGACATTTCCTAATCAAGTTTGTATCCTAATCACATAGATTAGGATAATTCCTAATTGATAGCACATAGCATATTAGAATAGAGTTTCATTTTAATTGACGTACTCCGATCTTCGCCTTCACAGATGATAAGTCAACAATTCAAAAAAAACTGTATATATGTTTTTGGGTCTCAACACATAAGAATAAGAATTGTGTAATAAGTCAATAGACATACTGAACGCTCTATTTATAGAAAAGTATTAGGGTTTAGTAATTAACGTATAATTATATAATTGACCCTAAACCTAATTAGGATAGTAGAATCTTACTCTAATTTTAATTCTCATTATTAGATAATCAACAAATAATTACACCTAATTGGAGTAATAGAACAGAGACAACATGCCACCCCTTTGAGCCATTTTTCTTGAATATCAATAAGCGTACTCGTATTGTCAAATTATAAGATATAGCTTATTTAGTAAGATCTATCATTTCACCTCACCTTTACTTGAATACTTCATCATTGAATGCTTTCACATGGTGAAATGAAAGGTTTGAAATTTTGGTATGAGAAACTGTGTAAAATTCAGATAAACTGAGATACAATTTTACCTTCTCTAAGATTTTCAGTTCCTCATAGGCGTTCCACTTCATTTTCTTTCTGGCAAACCATTCTCCATACACGGTCCTTTATAGACAGCCTTGGATTATGTATTTATCGTTAAATCCTTAAGTCGCAGTCCTCAAATTCTCGATATCAAGCACGTTGTACTTATCCAAACACCCTGAGACATCAGCCATCAAACTCACCTCCACACTTCTCAAGAATGCATCTTTCTTTCCCCATTTCGCTAGCTATTTCTCTACATACATATATTTTCTCTACTTTCTCTTCAATAAAACTTTTCTATTGCCCCAGAACGCACAAACCAAGAATACCAAAACCCCACTAATACCCACTCCAATTCCAAGTCCTATAATGGCTCCTTTCCTCTCACTCCGCCTGTCCTCATAAGTGGAACACAAGGGTGGGCTCCGTGATATTCGGCAACCTCGAAACGGGAACGAAAATGGTATCAAGAGGCTTAATAGTGTTGCCATTGACCTCAACTAAAGCTCTTTCTGTTGTTCCAAATCTTGAGATAATAGAACTCAAGTTATCAGTGTTGGAATTCTTAATTGATGGCCAAATAAAGTATTGACAAGTAAACATCACAATATACATGTCAATACACAGATCT